>CAJUYG010000009.1:221406-235766 GCA_910591675.1 Galerucella calmariensis | reverse complement strand
TTTGATCAACCGGGTTTGGGCCTGGGTTTTCTTGTTTTTTTTTTAGTCCACCAAACGTCAAAGTTTAAGGTTATGTTATGTTGACATTGTGTAGAAATAGGAAAATTGACAACATCGGATTATGTTCCTTTCTTCCTCCGAATAGCCGCTCCTAGCTTTTGGCTGCTTGTGATCAAGGTTGGGAGTTGGGTAGTGGCTAATGAGACGTCTAGCGGGAATTAAAAAGAAATAATTGATTAGATAAAAATTACTTGAAAGGTTTTTGACCGAGCTCCCCCAGCTTAAAATGTAATCTAACAACAGGCAAGATGTTTGAAATTTCAATAGAAGCTCACAAACAAAACAATTTGACAAAAATTTAAAATGAAAATATGTTGAAGGAGTGAGCGTTATGTAATTAGAATATATTTTTCTGCGTGTATGAAGGCATCCGGTGTAAAAATAGTCGTCTGGATGGATATTACAGAAGCCCTGTAGATGTTAAATGTGTTTTAATGGTGTAAAGGGAGGCACTTAGTAATAATTAAAAATATTTTTGCAGAACAGAGTCACCTTGAAGATATTTCTGTATCGCGTAGTTGCAAACCCGTCTTGTCATCTGAATCACCATTAGACCGAGAAAGAAGTTTGTTAAAGATAAATTAAAATAGGAAAAAATTAACTTTTTTAACTTACCTATGATAGAGATAATTAATTCCTTTACGGAAGGGCCAATGAGCCGATTAAATAAAAATAAATAAATACAAATATCTTCTGTAAGTTCCTTGTGGCATTATTTATTATTTTTTCTCGTATTTTTTGGGAATCGAACCACAATAATGTTTTTTATTTTTTTATTTCGACGTTTCGGTAGCGTTCCAGCTACCTTAGTCAAGATTAACTAGTAATAAAATAATTTTTGCTCCCTATCTGACACAACGAAAAAAATATGACAAAATATTTTGAAGTTTAAGACTACAAAACTTTGTTGTCAAATTTTATTAAGGTCCATTCATAGTAGATCACATCTCTGGTAAAATGTGAAATAAAATATTTTATTTTATGACATTCCAAATATATGATAGTCTACTAGAAAGTGAAGTGCACGTTCCAGGAACGGTTTTTATTGGGATAGCGCTTTTTTTTCGCTTATTTTGGAAATGTTAATAAAACGCGTTTGTTGTTACTTTTTTGTTTTCAAAATATGTATGACTCAGTTTGGTGATTTTGTGTATTGAAGTGTGCATCGATTAACAACTATTCCAATGATAAATCATAAGAAAACCTGGATAAAAACTTAAGATGCTATCCTGATAACGAAGGTAATTGATTATTGGAAATTTCTCTTTCCAACATTGGTTACCAAATTTGACTACATTCGGCTGAAATAGTAGCTAAACATTTATCTGCATTTAATTGTATTAAAGCACTTTCTTCGATTTTTCGTCTTTTATTATTGGGATCTTTCAATATTATTTTTGTCGAATCCCATTGAATTTTATGCCCCTCTTCCCAAGCATGTTTACAAACACCTGTCTTAAAGAACTACCAATCTTTGATATATTTTTTATGTTCACTTATTCGGATATCTGATATATGCAACTTTTTGAAGATTGTTCAATAAAAAACATTATTGTGGTTTGATTTCCAAAAAATAAGAGAAAAAATAAATACAAATATACTATAATTTTTGTATATTTTTTACATGTTTGAAACAAGATCTGATTGATACTGTATATTAATAAAATCTGGAAATATTAATGCTATTGAGAGATATTTTGGAAGAAAAAATTTCGAGTTGACTGGTCTACATCTACATTTATTTCTAAAACAATGACCTGAATGCAGTTTCGTTTTCAGACATGATAAAAAAAACGCAACATTTGGAAGTGAGCCATTATTACGAATTACGAATAAATAATTTTCTTTGTATTGCCGTGACAAGCGTTCTTCTTTGTTATAAAATTTTGTTTTCAAAAATATGACTACCCACACTAACAATTACCTTTGTCTTAAATAAATCCAAAATGACTACATAAGATATTTTTGTTTTTGTACATAATCAGCTTTTTTGAATTTATTATATGGTTAATTAAATCACTATTATTAAAATAGTAATAATTGAATAATAAGTTAATAATAAATTGTGGAAACGTGCTTCTTGCATTCGAGTACCAATGTAATGGACGTGTCAGAATGTATTTTTACATTTGCTCTTGAAAATTTTAACCTTTTGAAAAACATTAGGTTGTTGCTCTGAATGCAATACACAATTACAAAAAATTCCGCAATAAAAATATGATTTGTTTCACAAATTACAAGATTAAAAGTATGGATGTTGCAAGGTAAATTTTATGGATATCCTAAAATGTATATACGTGCTATTCAAAAGTCCCCCCCCCTCGTATCTTTTGAACGGCTACACTTACTATACTTGGTTGTCAAAAAATTGACGTTATTAATTTAAAAGTATTTGTTGCTTTGCAAAGTTTTTCTAAATAGCTTAAATATTTAAATTTATTATTGTTTAACGAGACGTTTAAGAGTTTATATAGGCAAAATGGTACGTACTCAAGCCGACAAAGTAGCAGCTATCTTAATAATTGGTGAATCTAGAAAGAATCTCCATGAAGCGGAACGTTTATTTAATGAGAGATACCCAGATCGCTCTATCTCGAGAACTTATTTGAGGGAGCTTCTTCACAAGTTTGAAGCAACAGGTAGTGTTCAAGATGCCAAACGATTTGGTCGACCAACATTTAGTGATGATAAAAAAATTGATATAGTTGCTGAAATGGTAGTAAACCCTACTTCCTCTTCAATCTGTGAAGTAAGTAAAAGTACAGTACAGAGAGTGTTGGCTAAAAATAAATTTCAACCATACAGGTTGAAAATGGTGCACCACCTTTCGGATGACGACCCCGACAGAAGACTAGAATTCTGTAAATGTATGACAGATAAAATTAGTCAAAACCCACATTACACAATTCCATTGAGGCAAAAAGTACGCCTCAATGGAAATGTGAATACACAAAATGTAAGGTATTGGAGTGACACAAATCCTCTCACCTTTCGTGAACAACATACCCAATTTCCAGAAAAAGTCAATGTTTGGGCAGGTATTTTGGGAAACCACATAGTTGGTCCTGTCTTCCTAAATTCAAATTTAAGCGTTGAAGTGTATCTGGAGATGTTACAAAATGCAATTGAGCCGTTAATTCTTGAAATTCTGAAAGATAATCCAGATGAGTTCGGCTATCTCGAAATAACATTTCAACAAGATGGTGCTCCTGCACATTATTATGGTGCAGTAAGTCGTTACCTGGATAAAGAATATCGAGGATGGATCGGCCGGCGAGGTCCTATAGAATGGCCACCTCGGTCACCAGATCTGACACCATTAGATTTTTTTCTATGGGGGTTTATACTACGGCACCAGATAGCATTGGCGTTTTGAATGAAAGAATTATTGAAGAATGCAATGCAATTTCAGCTGACACATTCGAACGAGTACGACAAGAGTTTACTAATAGGATGTATTACTGTCAGGAAGTAGACGGAGCACATTTCGAACACTTGCTATAAGAATCCATTGTTGATATTTTATTAATTAAATTTAAAAAAATAATTTCAATAATTTTGGTATTTATTCAATTTATCGGTCAAAATTATTTTAACCCAAACAAAATTAGTATGGCTATGTAGCCAATGTCAATGCCTTTCAAACGAGATATCACTCGCCATAAGGTCCTATTTAAAATTATTGGCCAGAGTGGCACTGTGTCATCTATTACTATTACGTCACCTGTTACCATTCGTAGAGAAAGAAGTTTACAACACTTTATTTTCACCCTCCAAATTTTATTAATGTAAGTGTAGCCGTTCAAAAGATACGAGGGGGAGGGAACTTTTGAATAGCACTGTATACAGTTGGCTCAAAAATGAAAGAAGGCTCAGGATGTGGAGTTTACTCCAGAGCACTAAGCCTAAGGATTAAATGGGAAATGGGAAACAATACCAACGTGGTTCAAACAGAACTGGCTGGTATCTCAACTGCCACAAAAGAACTAACCAGAAAAGGAATTTCTGGCAAAAACATAACAATCTGCACTGATAGTAGACAAGCCCTATTAGCCTTGAACAGACAACATGTTATATCGGGGCTAGTACTAGAGTGCCACCAAGATTTAGCTAACGCCTCGGCAGATAACAATATTATCCTGAGGTGGGTTAAAGGGCACGACAAGAGTAAAGGTAATTGCATTGCCCTGGGAAGCTGGCGCCGAAGAAATATTTGGCGATGACCAGGAAAAACCTACTTTTAACAGTAACATTAGAAACACCTCCATACTATGGGGCTAGTGGACACACCTCTATGAAGGATGTGTGAACAGGAAGATGAAACTGTCAGGCATATCTTATGCGAGTGTCCGGAGTTATCGTCAATAAGAGAGTGTGTGTTCGGTGAGTCTTGGCCTACTTCTGCCGATATAAAGGAGATGTCTCCTAGTGACCTGTTCACCTTCCTGGGAAGAACGATGACCTAGGAGGACAACTCCTCGGGAGGATGTACAATGGGTCACATGTGGCCTAAGTGCTACTCTACAGATGGTCATACAGATCCTAAAATGCATCCAAGAAATATGACTAAAGGAAATATTTCCTCACTTTATTATACATACCTGAATGTTATTGCTAATTTTATTTTAGTAAAAATTAACAGTTGGGTGGTCGTTAAATTTTTATTAATCGCCTTATCAAACCAACTTAAAAAATGCTAAATACCATCATAAAACGTTGTTTTATTATTTTATTTCATTTGTAAATAACTTTGTATGTCTCTGGCTACTTCTTTATATATTGTTTTTTTAATCTGAGATCGTTAAACTTGGTCAGACATTGAAATAAATACGTGAAACTATAAAAACGACTATAAATTCTGAGCTTGTTTCAGAATCTGCTACAGAGTATCGTTTAGAGTTGGTAGATATAGTCTTTTTTCTCACATGATTCGTCGATGTTTAATATAATTACTACTGTTGTTAATGCCTACAGATAATTTTTCTCTGGATCGATATTATATTCGGTCAGTGTTAACTATTTTTAAATGGAAAATAAGAGAGAGAAATATTTATATGTATTTTTTTAAATATTTCCAAAGTAATTTTCTAAGAAGGTACCTAACGAACTAAAAGTTTACTGCGAAGAAAAAATTTTAGCAAATATACTGACAACCTTGCTTTTTTCTCATGTCTTCACATTGACTTTAGAAAGAGTATACGTGTTCCTCTCTAGCGGAGAGCATATCATTTTCGATAATTTTAGTTATACAGGAAACTGAGGAAACGCTTTAGTAGTCCTTTTGTTGTAGTCTTTGAAATCATGACAATTTTCACTTAATTCTAATTTTTGTGCGAAATCTATTTGGTACGACTCTGAAATGTCTTGTTGGAAAATTGGAAACACCACAGTTAATCCACCAACACTATTAAATAATGTCGTATTATAAAGTAGGGGCATTGACCTTAAAAATTGCAGACGACATCAGCAAAAAACAAAAAAACAAAATGTTTTTTTAATAATTTATTATAAATACTTTTTTTATCTCTTCAAGTAGATACAATTATTTCGCTGTTTAAAACTTGTTTTTATTTTTTTTACATCATAACTTTTATTGAGCGTTATCGTAAATATTATGTACTTGCTGTTATCGAAGGCGAGCAAATATTTTTCAGTCTGTTCTAAATGACATTATTTAATTCCAATTTTAATGGTATCTAACTGCAAACGTTCAAGGTGGGACAAACAATCAGCCAGACTTTCTAGAAATCGACTTAAAATTATATTTTTAGACTGCAATTATTTTATTATCTCCCAATAGTAAACAAAAAATGTAATGTCAATATAATATACACAAATTGATCTATAACTTCAAATATTGATCATACCATAAATGCATCTGTCTTATTTTGGAAAATTAAACAGATATACGGCCAGATTAAGAATTAAAATGGCAATTTTTCACCATGTATTGAAATGTAAAAGCTGCTCATAGAATGTATCGTAAGTTTTCTAAATCATTAATTACTCCTATGGTGTTTTAGAGTGTCCCTCATCATACTATTACAAAACCCTAAATTTTAGAGATATATATTTTTAAATTATTAATAATCCCCCCCAGAAGATGACGTATTCACGAGCCTAATTAATTACAAATCACAAGTAGATATCTTTGATTATACAATTAACATCATCAACTTATAAAAACATGACTTACTTAACCATAAATCATATCTGTAATTTCATTGACCTGATTTCTTAAAATCTGTGTTTTTGTAAGGTCACGTCATCCCTGTATTTTAGACGTTCTTATCAGTCCCATATGTTTTTATTATTATTTCATTTTAAACAAAAATGTTTACACAGGTAGAAATCATAGGCGTTCCTACAGGGGGGCAGGGTGGTCCATGGCTCACCCTAATCGGTCCACCCCAATTCCTCAAAATATCAATCTATTAAAAACATTTTATAATTTTTAAATTTAAACGTTCTTTCAATGAAGCAATATGCAAAAGCAATGTTTCGTCGGGCACGGCTCTTTGTATTTTTACCAAAAGATTCCGATTTGATATTTGCCCCCCCCCCCCCCTAATAAAATAGTCTGCGCACGCCTATGGTAGAAATAAAAACGTTTAAAATTATGACAGTCCTACAGTTGAGATCATATTATAGTGAAATTACTATAAGCAATATTAAAGTTTATGTATTGTCCATATTTGAAAAGAGAATATAAAAGGGGGCCCCACTGCAGTCCGAATGACGTCGATAATGACCCTGACAAAAGTATGATTTGTCAATCAGGCAATGACCCTCTCATTGTTAATCTCACATACTCTTGAGTAAGATCTTTATCAAAAGGATGTTTTCAAAAGTTATTTCAAAATACATTTCCATATAATATCGAGTTTGTTTTGTTAATTTGTGTAATACTTTTGATATACATAATAAAATATTTGTTGTAATGTGAGTGTGTAACACTCTGTATTATAATAGTATTTGCAGCAAAAGTATTTTAACACTTTTGGCGGTTATTTCCTCTTCTCGTGAAGGTTATATCGGAGGCAAGACCCTGCGTCTTGCAATGAACGCCCCTGCCAAGGTTAACTGGCTGCATCGCTTTAGGCGACTCACTACTACTCACATTACCTAATCAGAACAATCTCGAAAATTGCACACTATAAAAATCTTTTATAGACGATCGAAACTTGAAAGATAATCGGGGGTCATTATTTCTAATGTTCACAATAGAAAAGGGTCACTTAGGCCACTAAATACGAGGTTTGACTCTTAACTGTTGCATCTCTGTATCTGTAGAGTAGGGAGGGTGAGTGTAGGCTTACAGCACTTAGGCCACATGTGACCCATTGTACATCCTCCCGAGGAGTTGTCCTCCTAGGTCATCGTTCATCCTGTCCTTCCTAGGAAGGTGGACAGATCACTAGGAGACTTCTCCTTTATATCGGCAGGTGTAGGCCAAGACTCACCGAACACACACTCTCTTATTGACGATAACTCTGGATACTCGCTTAAGACATGCCTGACAGTTTCATCTTCCTGTTCACACATCCTGCATAGGGGTGTGTCCACTAGCCCCATAGTATGGAGGTGTTTCCTTAGTTGACAGTGGCCAGTCAGAAATCCTACTGTTCAACGTAGGTTTTTCCTGGTAATCGCCAAATATTTCTTCGGCGCCAGCTTCCCAGGGTCGCCCAGGGTGATCCTAGCAAGACTTTGATTCCATCGCATCTCTTAAGGGATTGAGCATATTATCATTCATAATTTTTTACCAACCTCCACAAAAAAAAACTTGAGAGGTGTCAAGGGACACCCGTATGGAACGAAGTTCCTTTCGATTAATTAGTGAAGGAATTGTACATATACATATACACACCGAAACATTTATATATATACATATGTACATATATATATATATATATATATATGTACTCTGTCTGTCTATTCTTTCATACACGTCATAGATGCGCGGGACTTTGTAAACACAACAGAGTGTATATATATATATATATACTCTCTCGACTTCGTAAACACAACAGCGTATAGGTTAGAACACGCACGGCTTGCTAAATACATACGTTCTGAAATTGTAATATTAAAATATGATTTGTTTTTGAATTTATTCTTCACTCAACAAAAATAATCGTCGCGACACCACACTGTTCAATGCGAAATAGAAATGAAAATATCTGGCTTGCTTTCTATAAGAGAGAAAGATACAGACAGAGAAACATGCGACGCCGCACAGCTTACAATAGCTTCCTATATCAAAAAGTGTCGTGACAAAACTTTTCGTAAGAATTTTATCCATCTAGCCCCCTTTCACAACGCGCGATAAGGAACTTCGTTCCAAAAATATTAGTGTTTATTTCTAGCTTTTCGTTTCATTAATTACCAACCCATGTACCTTTGCCTTTTCCCCCTTGTAATTTAATTATTATTTTCATACTAATATTAATAATAGATATTACATAACAATGGGATACACTTGAAAATAATTCTTAAAATGTGTTTTATTTGTTGATAAAGTTGACTGCTTTATCTTATATTTAATGAATGATGTCAAGTCAGTTATATTTTTAAATTTCATTGTTCTTGTTACTATGTGATATCAAAATATATTGATACATTTTTATTATCGCCTAGGTTACATTAAATACTGTTACGACAAAGTATAAATAACTAAATAAATAGCTAATCATCCTAACAAAGGAGATGCAACGTTGCCAGGGGCTCTACTTGATATATATGTTACCGTGAAAGACCGAAAGTAGTGAATGTCAACATTCGCCGGTGGATGTCGACAAATGTCAAATGCCTTGGTGAAAGTCCGAACATTTCTTAATTCTATTATACATTCGGACTTTCACCGGTATATGTCGACAAACACATATGAGGTCCGGTGAACCTCGGACTCTGCAGACTTATTTACTTAATAGATTTCGAATGAAATACGTTTGAATGCTTAACCACGAATATCTAACAAATCGCCAAAAACACAACTTATCTCGAAGGAATACGCCAGAGTCCTTATGAAGCCCTATTGGGCGTTAAACCAAAAAGGGGTATAACATCGTCATCACTCCCTCGCGGCAAATTTCAAACATTGAGACCGAAGAACAGCTAGAAGCTTATGTTGAAACAGACATGGATAATGAAAATACCATTGGAGCTGATCCGCAACCTGGCACGTCTTCATCTCAAGCAGTGACTGACGCGTCATCATCTCAAGCACTGACTGATCCGCCACTTAGCACATCTTCATCTCAAGCACTGACTGATCCTCCACCTAACACATCTTCATCTCACGCACTGACTGAACAACACGAGCTAATTTCTTTAAAAAGAGAATCTTCTACTTCAAGCAACAAAAATGTTGCGAACCTCAAAAAAAAAGTTTCCTCCTGCCCAAATTGGTGATACCGTATGAATTAAAGCTCCTGATGTCGACCGTGGTCGTACAGACCCTCGAAATGTGACAGACCCTCGGTTGTTGTTGAAATAGAGGATTCAGACTTTTATAGATTAGCTAACAAAAATGGTACCTTGAAGCAGCTTTTCACCCGTTATCAGATCGTAATTTGTGAAGAAAAGTTACTTTCCATGGACGAATTTTCAACAGAAGAAATGTCGCTAAGAGAAGCAGCTTCTGCTAATTCAAAAAGTGGAGGGCAAGGCTATACACGTTGTAACTGCAAAAGGAAGTGTTCCACGACTAAATGCAGCTGTAAAAGCAAGGAACTTTTGTGCAATAATTCGAAGTGCCACGGTAGTTTAAGTTGTTGCAATAAATAAGATAAGATATTGTTCTTATTTTTCATATTTCATTTTATAATTTTATGTTCTACTGTTTGTTTTGAGTTCAACAAAGTCCTTTTCCCATATTATTTTAATAAATAAAGACCTATATATTTTTTTCTGTTTTTATTCAAAAAAAAAATTCTTTTCAACATACACCATGAGTGCATGAGTGCATAGGGAAACCCATAAAAAAACTTACCATTACGACTAATGCAAATATCACAGTACAGATAAAATAAGTGAGGAAGATGGTTAAGTTAGGTTATGTATGATTGTATGTAAGTTTTTTAATTTTCATGACGTTTGCCGTAATTTTTAGTGCATTTGAAGCAGATCCCTAAAATAAAATTACATTCAATAACATTATTGAGTAATAAAAAGTATTAGAAAAAAACTAACAATCATGAGTATAATCTAACCATTTCCCTCGCACATCATGTGTAATGTGATATCTGCATTATTTGTTGTTATGGTAAGTTTTTAAAAATAAAATTATTTTTCTCGACAATAATATTACATCGGTTATCATTTATTATTGATATTTATTATCATTTTACATTACAGGATATTATAGATCCTTTGTACTTTGTCCTTTGTTTTTACCACGTAATTTGTTATCTAGATATTAACCCTGTCTGTGTATGCATAATATAATCAATGCAAAAACCATAAAAGCAAGTGACTTTGTCAAATAATAAATATTTGTCAAAGATAAGGTCAATCGTGAAAAACACCAGTTTCCATGGGCGGATACCTATTTACCTTAAAGATTATGCTGACCTAATTTCCCTCATAAAAATATGCACCGCCATGTTTTCTCTCTTGTTCTGTCCTGTCCCAATAGTTATGATTCACCCTGTATACTCAAAATTTAATAAAAAATCCCCCTCTCGTATTGATTACCAAGTATTGTTATTGAATTTTCCTTGGTGTTCTTTTGTGATAAATTTTTATCTGAGCATAATTGGTTTATATAAACAATTTTATTTTTCTTCAGAATTTATTGTCTTTAACTTCCAATGAACAACAACTGATATTGTTTAAGGTTAACATTTTTTATTTTTAAACATAAAGTTTATTTAAAACAATTAATTTTACAATGCAAACTCTTAAACAGAACCGTACCAGCATTGTTCAAATTAAAATCACATATTGTCGTCAATGAACAGATAAATCTCTCCACTATTAAATGTAAAAATTGTAAAAATCACCAGAAAAAATTTTCCTTGGTTTCCTATATCATTGCACAGTTATACTGATCTTAAATGGGAAAAAGATAATCCAGGATATCCCCATAGGCAAAGCTTTAATATTCGTAACATCACATCTTCTTCTTTTTTCTATTTATTTTATATTAAGTCGACCCAAATATTGTGTCATCACATCTAATGTAACTTCTGTCATTCTGCCGATTATATATTATGTTTATATCGAAATAATTATTGATATCTTTTCATAATTTATTTATTAAATAGTTAAAAACAGTCAGTCTGATTTGTAAGAGTAATAGGACTATTATAGTGGGACATTCAGTATGTTTACCGAACCCTAGTTGTGTAAAGGATCATAATATGTAATGGTAAAGGTTTAAAATAAATCACAAAATAACTTGTCGGGAGACAACGGATGAAAAATAATTATATGCGCGTTTTTATCCAACAGCATATGATTTGTGAGAGTATTTAAACAATGACGGGTAAAAATCGAAGAGAAAGACCCTGGATTCGTGCGATGCACTTTGCGAAGGTCGAACAGAATCAAATGAATAACAAACATGTCGTAGTGTCTGGCTTACTTATACACACCGAACCAACAGCGCCGGTTGAACGGGGTGGTTGGGTAATCTAATACAATATTTCTTGAAAAAAAAATTTGTTTTATAAACATAATTAGATTCACAACACTTTTTAATTTTTAAATTGTTCGCCACTTGATTACATATTTCGATAAAATAAAGCTATCTACAATTTAATAAGGAGAGAATAAAAAGGATGTTTTCAAACCAATGTGTATATTTTTTTAATGCATGACCGGTTAAACTCATTTATTTATAAACCGATTTCTATGATTATTTTTTAATTAGACTGAGTATAGCTCCCAGTTTGCCCCATTTTACTTCTATTAGGACCTTAAATGTCGAAGTTACACCAAGAAAACAATCAAAATCGAAAAGAAAATGTTAGGATATCTAACTCAGGTCCCTCTTCTATCCAGAAGGCTCCTAGGTGTTCTGCCCTAGGATCCTGAATTGTAGGTTTCTTCTTCTATACCATAGAATCTACATTCTTCTTCCTCCCCTTTGCCAGATGCCCATTCAGGCGACAGTGTCCTATTAGGATCCCTGTTAAAACTCTTAGCTCAGTTTTAGCCATTTCATTTGATCCCAATAGGTATTATTCACTCAGAAGTATATTCGATTATATAAGCCGTACTAGATCTTTCCAATGGTCTGATCTACTCTTTGTTTTCGACTCTGCCTATTCCTTCCAATATTACCGCTTGAAATATACCTGTGGTTTTTCGCATGCCTTTGGAGTGTTTGATTCCTGGCCTGTAAACTCCTATCCCAGTTCCTTCAATTACCTCCTAGTGATTGATACTTAGTATTTTCTTTCTGCAACACTCCACCACCATACGTAGTGGTGTGACGTGGAGAATCACTTCACGGCCGCCGTTGGGCAGGTTTTGATTGCTTCTGTATTTGCAGGCTAGTATTTGAATTTTGGAGAGGTCAATAGACTACTTACTACTCCACAAGTGATAGTTGATATATCACCAAGGTGGTCCAATTTTAATTTCATTGTTATTTGACCTTGGACTTCAAATATACACAAAAATATTTACGTTTGATTGAAAAATATTGTAAGTAATTGCTATTTCCCTGTCTGAAATTCACGAGTCACCGCTGTTTTCCGTTTATACAATAAATTCGACTAAATTTTTCTAGGTATATTCGAACGATTCATAACACTACCTAGAATACTTGCAAATTTTTAAATGATGCATTAAAAAATAAACAAGTTAACCCCAAAACGACCTTTGTTAACAATTTTGATATTACAATAGAAAAGATCCAGGTTAAAATAACAAACGGGTAATACGAGTTCGTGTAGGTATTCGAAAATAAAAAGATTGCCAATATGTGGGCGGAATCTGTCTAGTAGAAATTAAAATATGAACAGAAAATCCGAATCGTAGAAAGTGAAATAGAGAAAATCCAAACAAAAATGTACACGCATTATTTTTTTTTAATTTTGTGTCCTTTTTACACCATTCTGTTCAGTTCTGTTCAGATAATTTTCAGTAATCAGAAACGAGCCTCCTCTTGTACAACGCGAGCGCTTGAAAAGAGTAATTGATCTGCTCGAGCAAATTTTGTAAAAAGGACACAACAACTAGCTTTGCTAACAGTCGCCCACTTGGTATGTATATGATAGAGTTTGATTTTTTCTTACTTCTAGCATTTTTATATGAAGTACGATTATATTATGTTGCAATTTTATACTTTACTACCTTTTTTTTGACAAAACTGATATTTTTTTTTAATTTCAGATCTTCTGCCGAAGCTATCACCTACTGTGAGTATTTTGCATGAAAGTTATTCAGCATGAAGATTACATGTGTATTTAGCTTTGGTAACCTGGATTGCTGTTACTATTTCTACTCCCAGCTATGGCTCCGTTTTATAGGATTTCGGTTATTTTTTCAATTGCATTTCTTCGGTTCGGCAGCCCATTTCGAACCAGATTCTGAAATCCTACATATTCGGGATTACTTCAACTTCGCTATTACGAACATGCGTCGGGAAGAAACTATTTAAATTGAACGTATTGTTTCAATAGTTTGTTCGAAATCGTTATAAAACGTTCTTTTTTTATGTTGAAGAGTTAATGCCCTAAAAGGGGTTTAAGCAACTGTTAAATTCTTGTATTCACAAACCGATCTAACTTATAAAAAACGAGTTCTATTGAAAAGCTGTTGTAGAAATAGATCTGCTATTCTGGTTGCTTTTTGTCAATCATAAAAGTAACGTTTGCTTTTACTATTTGCATGCCAATATGTTTGTTATTTCTACAAGATAGAATTTTGGATATGATACATTTTAAACATAGAATATATGTGGAGAAGAAAGAGGTAAGTTATCAGTTTTCTTAGTCTGGGTATATTAAAATCCTCATAAAAATATTATTATTGAATTTTAAAACAAAGACTGAAAATTCGAAGTCTCCGTTAATAAGAAAGGTTCCAGAGTTTCTCTAGCCCTATTTCAGTAGTCTCTCTCAGATTACCTTCCTCAAGTATTTGAACAGAGCTTTCTTCTTCTATTCCACCAAATTAACATTATTCCCACCTCACTAGTTTGAGCTTTTTGAGGTGCCCATTCATGCATCTTAAGCCGCCTGTCAAAACTCTTGGTGCGGTTTACTTTGGCTTTTGCAGATGTGGGTTACTTTTTATTGACTTGTCCTTTGTTTCTTATTTTATTCCAACAAATTTACATTTTT
>CAJUYG010000009.1:202247-220520 GCA_910591675.1 Galerucella calmariensis | reverse complement strand
TGGTGCGTTTTACTTTGGCTTTTGCAGATGTGGGTTACTTTTTATTGACTTGTCCTTTGTTTCTTCTCCTTCGTTACATAAAAATATTAATCTCAGCTCAACATATAAAACTGACCTCTATTAATAATGTTGTTTTCAATGTAAAATTGTTTTTCTTTCGGTTTTATTTCAGTTCCTATTTATGTATTATCAAATGTCCTTTCTCACGAAGGCTTAGATAAGCACACCGTTTTAACACTGTCTCTTTTGTGTCGACCTTCCTTATTGAAGTATGATCTTTACTATTTAAAATAAATAGAAAATGTTACATCATCTTCTATTTACCGAAAACTATAATCGATTGCTTCATTTATGAATTTCGGGTACGTGTCTTTGGGGGCCGGTGTTCCAAATCGCTAACTCTAAATGCACTGGACCGTCTAGTGGTCCGAAAAACGCCCGTAAAAAATTCGCAAAAAAAATCAGAATAAAGAAGAAGACAAGCTATTGGATGCATGCAGGTGTAGGTCGGGTTCGGATATTACATAGACCGAGCAGTAATGTTTAAAATTTCAAACAAAATATCTATTTATGAAAACGCGATATGAAAGGATATTTTTTTAAATCTTTCTTTTTATTGTAAATTAATGTATTAATAGTGACATATTACGAAAACCATATTTTGTTGTATAGACTTGTTGGTCCACACTACAAGAGATTATTTTCACTTGTAAGTATGTATCTATATTGGGGGTACGTTCACTGAGACTGGGAACGTCAAAGTCATACTCTTCGTCATGACTTAGTTAAGTCTTGCCGCAGCTGGTGTTGTGTTTATTATGTTCATAGAATTTTCTAATTTTCTTTTCACTTGAACTAAAATTATTAATGCAGTGCATATTATCAAACAAGAATACTTCCAGTGTACTGAAATTTCTTTATTTCAGTAAAATACTTTTGAGCTAGTGCGCAGAAAATATTTTAAACAGCCTTTCAGACAAACGTCGGCGAATTTGGTGCAATTAAACATCTTTTATTATTATTAACATTAATTTTTCAGTATAGTGGAGTCTATCTGATGACTGATTGAAATAAATCGAATTGCCTGGTCTAAAAGGAGATCGTTGTTGGTGCATTTAAAAGGCCAAACACCCGAATTTGGGGTCACAGACATTAGACGATGGAGTCAGACGACGTGCATGTGCAAAATCTAGGGCCAATGGACTATTCAAGGCAGTCGGCCAGTCGGACTGCTGTCAGGGCCGTGAAGTTCAACTTTCAGGTGATGCCCCATGCCTCATTCGCACAAGCCTCGCCCTCTCACTGGGTTAGATGCATACCGAATGTAATAAATATGTGTGACACCATCGAATGAACAGGCCGCTATAGTTTTGGATAACTCTCATTTAATATTTCATTAACATTATTATTATTTCATAACGTTTAGAAATATTTAAATTGTCAGTTTTATAAATAAAAGGGTTTAAATAAATATCGTATTTTCATAAAATTCAATTTAAGGATGAATTGTGAAAAGTAAATTCTATCGGGATCAAAATATTGGTAACGGAAACAAAAACAATCTATAATTAATAATTGATTTATAGAAATTATTCCTTTGTATATTCTAAATTCACTATTTTAGAATCCTCGCTTTCTATACAATGTGTCAATTTTCAAACCTACAACGGCCTCGTGATCCCACCCATAAAAAATTGTGATATGTCGTTAGAAATCCCGAAATACCTACAAAAATTTTATCGTTAAATAAATGTTAAGGAGTTCCGACAGGTAGCCATACAAATCTCAAGCTATTGAAGCAAGAAGCGAATCCTAAGAAAGGAAAATCAATTTACCTAAGTTAAAGCCTGCAGATATCCTAAAATTTCTCCGGGAAATAAGACTAAAGGAGCTACTGGTCTATGAGACTTCCCTCAGGAACTAAGAAGGGATGTGGCAGGATAGATGTTTTAGGTCTCAGTTAAAGTCACCCCAGTACACATACATACATACAAGTCTGGTGACATGGGTGGCCACTCAGTGGCTCCTCTCCTTCCAATCCATTTATTTGCTTAATGGTTCTCTAGTTCAAAAAAAAGGTAGAACGTGTCGCGGGACACACGGTAGGAACTTTAGTTCCTTTTAAGCAAAAATTATGTAATACATCTGACGTTATAGATAAACAATTTGCATATTCCTCGGTGGTCGCGTAATAAGCAAACCAGACTCTCACGCGGTAGACCCGGGTTCGATTCCCCGTGAAGAAGTTTTTTTTATTGTTAATTTTATTTTTAAATAATTATTCTGCTTGATATTAATAACGACAACAGGTAGACGTTTGAAATATTTAGCAGAATATTCGTTATTATAGATAATGGTACGGTACCCTTCATGAGGGAGTCCGACTGGCAACATCTACTTATAACAGCATCGTATATTTAAAAAGGGAAACCGTAGCATTATACAAATTGGACATTCAAGAACTGTACGTTTACCACAAAAAAATTAGGGGAAACATAAAATTAAATTGTTATATTTTCAATTTGAAGTTATATTACAATTTATAGAAATTTTTATTTTCTAGACTTTTTCTTAAGTGGGTCGTAGAGAAAATATGCTGTTCGACTCGTGTGGATTGTCCATATCGCACTTGAACGATTGAGCACTCGGCCTACGGCGTCGCGCTTAAACTTAAACGTCCTCGTGCGATATGGCCATCATATCCACACTAGTTGCACAAACTACTATTTCGATCAAAATATGCCCTTTTACATTTAAAAACATCCTGCCAAATGTCAAATCAATTTATCCATCCATTTTAAAGTTATCGAATTAAAACATTCAAGTTTTTAAAATTTCAACACCCTGTACTTCGAAAAGTAAATGTTCTAGACCCCTTAATTCTCGTATCATTTTGTCCAATTTTACGAGAGGAATCTACATGCAAACGTTGTAATTACCCTTAACGTTCGAGATGCTCATACCATTTTTGGCGCGATCGTATTGAAATAAATTCCGAATAAAATAATTTAAATTTCTTCGAACTGAACGAAATGTCAAAAGTGACATTTATACTTCTCGATCAGTTTAAAATATATTTTGCATTTTGGTGAAATTGTTTTATTTTTTATTACTTTTCGCGGTCTGAACGGTAAGTAAATCACTTACCGACGTGTTAAACTTAGAAACCAGTAAACACAACCTACCGTCCTGACAACCGATGCTGTAAATAAACAAAAAAGATCAATCGCGCAAAAAAAATTATGGAAATAATAGTAAAAATTTATCCGAACAAATTCAAGTAGATCACCAGCACTGCGAATACCAGCTTTGCATAGAATTTTAATATAGCATCGGTGGTTCAGTGGTAGAATACTCGCCTTCCACGCGGGCGGCCCGGGTTCGATTCCCGGCCGAAGCATATGAATCGCTGCTTCGTAAACGATAGGGAGAGACTCAGGAGAGATCACACGCACGCAAGCAAGGCACATAACGAAGCAACGTAACATAACGTAACGTAACGGTCAGATCTTTTGCGTCGCGACCCCCGGTCGCTCAAACATAACTTGACGTAAAGAACTAAAGTTCCAAAAATTAAGTGCTTAATAGCATTCTCTACCATTTTGTGGTACATTTCATATTTGTTTCGATAATAATACATTGTCATATACAATTGATAAATACACAGAGTATTAAAAACTTAATTCATATCAAAATAGATGTTGTCTTATCAAAAAAAAATTAAAAACTCTATTTTATTGGCATTTTATAGTCTGATTGCCACGCTATGGTCGCGTGTAGACATCTAGGGGCCACTAAAATTTTTGAGCGATAAAATTGATTAAGTTTAAACACTATAATTGGCTTTGTATATATAATTATTATATTATATTAGTTAATACTAAATTTGAACTTGTGTTAGAAGTTTTAATTTTTACGAGAGCTCAATTATGAGCATTACAGTTAGTACAGTTAGGTTGCGTTGGAGTATTTTGGATAAGGACACTCACTTTTGTGACGAGACTAAATGAAAAAAAATCAAGGCGAACGACCAGGATGCTGATTGGGCCCCTAAAAGAGCAACGTAGACTTAACAAACTTATGTACAGCATCGGATTGGAAGACACATCCATATGTAGGTTTTTGTCAGGAAGACTTGGAAACCTTAGGATACATTGTGTGCCACTGCGAAGGTCTGATTGGGCTGGGGGAGGAAAAAACACAACTTTTCGAATATATCGAGGACCTGAGGTGTACCATAAAGAGTTTTGTAATGTGGACAAGTCTAGGCAAGTGTAGTATAGGGAAAATCCATCTCTTTGTTCCGTTTTTCTTTCCATAGCTCCTGAAATTTCCCCAATTTATCATTAAATAAAACAATTTCCCTATAATTTTGTCACCGATTTGGGTATTTAAAAAAATCCAATGCTCCATAATGCGTGTCAAGTATCGCCCTGTAATCCGGCCTCAAAATCAATTTCTTTGCTCTTGGTAATAGAAGTTAATTCATCGCATCTAATGCAATAAAAGTTAACTTATGGTAGGTCAAGTTTCTAGTAAACATATTTATTGAGTGTGGAGGATTTTGTCCTTGCTTCATTGTCAGATGAAATGTCTATTTGCAAACATGACGGTGTATAACCGACGAAATTCGTCTAGTAGCGAGATGGTTTTCGGTAGGGGACCCATAGTCGCACCGATATTTTTTATCGCAATCCCATTATTCATCTAAATTATCATTTTTTGTTTCCATGTTGTGTAAAATGTGCAGATTTAAATTTAAAAAAAAAACAGTTTTACATTGATGATTCATAAACCCTCCAAGCAAAAACCAAAATTTCCAATAGTCATATTATGAATTATTTGACAAAATGTATTATACAGTGTGACCCATTTTGTTTGGAGGCACCCCTGTAAAATCCGCATTTCTCAACCGATTTTAATTTAATTTTTTTTTGTTAGATTCAGTATTAAAAACAGTATTTTGGTACACATTTTCATAGCCTAATTACTATTTTCAAGGCCCTCTATGCTAATTTTTCTTTGCCAAAAAAGACAAAAGTACATTAGCAAAATTTTATAAAAAAATTTTCATTAACGACAAAGTTATTACAATTACAACATGAATTTGGAAAAAGTGGTATTTTCAGTAATATTTTACGTAGAATGTAGACAAATTTTGAAAATGGCAACATGGTAAACAAAAACAAGAACTCAAATATATTGCACAGTAAAAATTTTAAGCCGATAACTTAACCCGTTCTGGAGTTATAGCTTCTGAAAGTAATGTAAAATTGTGCTTAATAATTTGAATTGTTGGCAAAGCAGTCTATGACAATACGGTCATTAAAATTTCTTGCCTGCAATTTTTTTTAAATACGTTTGGTCACTGCTCCACTCTCAATAAATACTTTTTTTTAATTTTGTGCACTACAAAGCAGCAAATACGGCGATCTGGATGTCTCCGATTACCTATTTCTATTACTTCCCGTTCACTTCTGTCATACTGACATTGTAACCACAAAAATAGTATATTAAAGTATAAGTGGGTATTAAGGTCTTTAAAACACGTGCGATTATTCGAAATAGAGCAAGTGTTTTAAAGATCAGTTATCCACGAATACTTAACGCTATTTTTTTATTGGAGCACTTTGAAATTATAAATACTGGTCTATAACTACTACAACAACAAGAAATGGAAATCAAAGATGGAAATAAGAACTAAATGTTAAATGATTGAATTCGTGATGTATATGCGTTGTCATGGAAATGAGAAAAACATAAACTAATTTGTATTTTTATGGAAGTTCAACCTTATTGAGTTCTGTGAATGTCAATAGTACCTATTTATTTAAATACCATTTCCTAAGATTTGAAAAAATCGAAATATTAATATTTCAAACAATACCAACGGCACTTTCCAAACAAAGGAACTAAATAAGTAAATAAAAAGTCGAAATAATACCGTGATGAGAAGAGGTAATGACAGTTCGAATTATTGTGAGCGATATATCTCGCACACAGCGACGTCTCGTAAAGCCCAAGAAACGGAAACAAAGAAAATTCAAAAATAGACAAACGAATATTTACGCGATCTAGCAAAACACCATGTGATTTCCGAGAATGCAAACTACAAACAATGCAGTTGAACACAATTCAAGTAATTGACAGCACGCTCTATTTTAGAAATCTCGCTAACTTGGCAGTCCTAACAATATTCCGAACATATAGGTCAGTAACACCTCGTAAAAAAACAAATGTCGAAGAAAAACACCATCCAAGCGAGAATTCCAATAAAATTATTTTTAGTATATATTTATATATTTTTTTGGTTTTAAATCTTACAAAACAAGTGCATCAATTTGCAGCGTGTAGAGGCCCTCTTGGGGTTAAAAATATTCTTCCACAGTCGCTAGGCAGGCACGAACTTTCGGAGGATATTAGACAATTTTTTATTTCCCAGACAGTAGCGTCATAGCAGAACTTTCATTCATTTCTTACTACGTAAAAAAATATACAGTGCTGTTTTGTAATTCGCGATAAATATTTTCTCTAATTGCTTTTGTTGGATAAATAATTTTTTAAATATAAACAATGCGTGGGGCGCCTTCTACGTCTTTTTTGTCAAAAATATCCTACAGATGTTAAAACAAAATTAACAGGTTTTCATTCTTCTTAATTAACAGTATAATTGAGATTTTTTTTCAACTGGGAAAACCCAGTAAAGTTCGAGAATGTGTAGCTCTGAATTTTTGAAAAAACCAAAAAATTTTTTTTGAAACTAGCTGAAATTTATTTTCTCTGTGGCTAATTTTAATTGGTTTCTGTCAGGCAACAAAGATGAATTATTTGATTTGTTACGCTAATCCTTTAGAGAGTGCCTTACAGAGGTAGAGTAGCTCACAGAAAAGTGTCAAAACTGACGGTTCCACGAAGTGACACCTGGTGCACGCACGGGTCAAAGACTAGAGTAGTGACAGGAGCTGGGTGTCACTCATACCTCTGTATTTCAAACGGATATTTATGCCATCTTAGAATCTGTCAAAATTAACAAGCATTGGAATTGGTACTCATAGGATAAACCTATCAACTGACAACCAGGAAGCCCTTGAAGCTTCAAATAGCTGCAAAGTGACATCCAGACTGGTAGAGCCATGCTAGGAAGAACTAAATAAGCTGGTAGACAGCACTAAACTAAGATTATTGTGGATGCTTTAGAATATTTGTATTAAAATGATTATTTCAGTTATTCTTAGTGACTATCATCATGCCTATTACTTGAAATGAAGTTTGTAGAGAATTTTATATTCTAAAACTTTTATGGTGGATGTAAATTGGATTCAAAGCAAAGGAAGCGAAATATTTTCAAAAAACTGATTGACCTTGAATATGAAAAGAGCGACCTTATGAAACTTGAGTGAAATCCAAAGATAACTGACTAATCTTTTATTAAACAAACAAGTATAAGTATTATTAAATTTCAAACAAATACGTAATATTGTTTGTTTATAATGTATGTCATAATTTGACGGATATTACTTTTTACATAGATTTCTCATTGCCACTACGTTGCATGTGTTGTGTTGGCGTAGGTTAAAAATCAGTGTTTATAAAAGAGGCATCGTTAATTTGTTGAAAAATTAGGAGTTGCGAATCCCAAAATGCCGACTTCAAGATGTAACTAAACTAACATAACAAACAACATTCATATTAGTTATATTTGTCTGGCCTTGCAGTCGAAGGTTTTGGTCGCAGCAGGCAGGGGCAGGCCGTTCAACTGTCGACCTTTCGCAGTTCGCAGTCAGTCAACATATATCTAGTAGGGATGCGACATAATCCACCAAACGCGATTTTAGAACGGTTCGATTCGGAACATTACACAAAAGCATGTTTTCGAGTAAATTGTTATTTCCAATAATTAAGTTACTAAAGCCTATGATACACGAGTCCTTCCCAAAGGAGCTAGTTCAATTTCAGCCCTGTTAAGTCAGTTTATTAAGGAAATATAAAAAAAAAACATGCAGAGATATAAATTGTTTAACTAGAATTTTATTTTCCAAATACATTTAACATTGTCATTGACATTGACATTAACATTGGCTCCAATTTTTAGTCTATTTGAGTAGTTGTTGAAAGTAAATTTTGTACCTACCGGTATTTTAAAATCGCTGTTCCTATACCTTCATCACGAATATCTGTTACGAGACGGTGGCGGCGGCGGCGTTCGTCTCCGCCGACGAAACGGGGGACCGACCGTTAACAAAAAAATTGGGACCGCCGGGCTCGGGGCCCGACTGGGGAGGGAAAGCTCCCGACCTTTTTCTTCTCGAACTTTCAACCCTCAACCGACGCATTTTGCCAAAGTAGCGATTAGGGAGGCGGCAGCCACTTTTTTGTACCTATGTATTAGGTTTCGGATACATTGAACTTGGCGCGAATTCACTAAAAAAACGTTCTTACCGTCATTAAGTAATAGGTATGAACTTCAGGTTTCCTAAAGGTATTCATATTCCAAGAAATTATAGTTTATACAGGCTAATTTGACTTTATTTTAAAAATTAGTCCAGATAAATATTCAAACCAAAAATGCATTTTTCATCCTGAATTGATTGAGGATGAGGCAGAATGTAACGTGGTGGATATACAGTGCTATTCAAAAGTCCCCTCCCCCCCTCGTATCTTTTGAACGGCTACACTTACATTAATAAAATTTGGAGGGTGAAAATAAAGTGTTGTAAACTTCTCTACGAATGGTAACAGGTGACGTAATAATAATAGATGACGTCACAGTCCAACTCTGGCCAATAATTTGAAATAGGACCTTATGGCAAGTGATACCTCGTTTGAAAGGCATTGACATTGGCTACATAGCCATATTAATTTTGATTGGGTTTAAACTAATTTTGACGGATAAATTAAATAAATACCAAAACTATTGAAATTATTTTTTTAAATTTGATTAATCAAATATCAACAATGGATTCTTATAGCAAGTGTTCGAAATGTGCTCCGTCTACTTCCTGACAGTAATACATCCTATTAGTAAACTCTTGTCGTACTCGTTCGAATGTGTCAGCTGAAATTGCATTGCATTCTTCAATAATTCTTTCTTTCAAAACGCCAATGCTATCGGGTGCCGTAGAAACCTTGGATTTCAAGTACCCCCATAGAAAAAAATCTAATGGTGTCAGATCTGGTGACCGAGGTGGCCATTCTATAGAACCTCGCCGGCCGATCCATCTACCTCGATATTCTTCATCCAGGTAACGTCTTACTGCACCATAATAATGTACAGGAGCACCATCTTGTTGGAATGTTATTTCCAGATGGCCAAATTCATCTGTATTATCTTCCAGAATTTCAAGAATTAACGGCTTAATTGCATTTTGTAACATCTCCAGATACACTTCACCACTTAAATTTGAATTTAGGAAAACAGGACCAACTATGTGGTTTCCCAAAATACCTGCCCAAACATTGACTTTTTCTGGAAATTGGGTATGTTGTTCACGAAAGGTGTGAGGATTTGTGTCACTCCAATACCTTACATTTTGTGTATTCACATTTCCATTGAGGCAAAAAGTACTTTCGTCACTAAAACAAATTGTTTTTGCTTAATGTGGGTTTTGACTAATTTTATTTGTCATACATTAATAGAATTCGAGTCTTCTGTCGGGGTCGTCATCCGAAAGGTGGTGCACCATTTTTAACTTGTATGGATGAAATTTATTTTTAGCCAACACTCTCTGTACTGTACTTTTACTTACTTCACAGATAGACGCAACTTTAGTTGAAGAGGAAGTAGGGTTTACTACCATTTCAGCAACTATATCAATTTTTTTATCATCATTAAATGTTGCTCGACCAGATCGTTTGGCATCTTGAACACTACCTGTTGCTTCAAACTTATGAAGAAGCTCCCTCAAATAAGTTCTCGAGATAGGGCGATCTGGGTATCTCTCATTAAATAAACGTTCCGCTTCATGGAGATTCTTTCTAGATTCACCAATTATTAAGATAGCTGCTACTTTGTTGGCTTGAGTACGTACCATTTTGTCTATGTAAACTCTTAAACGTCTCGTTAAACAATAATAAAATTAAATATTTAGCTATTTAGAAAAACTTTGCAAAGCAACAAATATTATTAAATTAAAAACGTCAATTTTTTGACAACTAACCAGAGGCGGACTGAAAAATCTTCAATATTTAAATGTGAAATAATAATTTAAGTTCCTATTTAAAATTATTGGCCAGAGTGGCACTGTGACGTCATCTATTACTATTACGTCACCTGTTACCATTCGTAGAGAAGTTTACAACACTATTTCCACCCTGCAAATTTTATGTATGTAAGTGTAGCCGTTCAAAAGGTACGTGGGGGGAGGAGACTTTTGAATAGCACTGTATATACAGTTTTCTTTAAAAGTATGAGTTTAAATTGTATATTTGTAATGGTGATGAGTGATATCTACGCCTATGTATTACCCGAGTTATAACAACCCGTGTAAGTTCTTTGTCATAACGCTTTTATTTAAAAAAAAAGATAAAAAAAAGAAAACAAAAAGTGTTTGTATATAATTAATGCAAGATTTTATAAGCTGCGTAGCCATGAACCGCGAATTATTAGCACATCGAGCAGTAAACAAAATCAAGGTCAGCCTCATGAAAATCGTTAGCGTTGATAAAAAGTCGATGCACTTCTCTTTATATTATTGACCGAAAACTTGGCAAATATGATGCATTGTCTGTAACGCAAGGTCACTCAGTATGTGAATGCGAATGTTGGGCCAGGGGTGGAGTCACAGTTAGTACCCGCAATTGGATAGTCTAATTTTAATAATAAACTCATCATTACGATTTCATTAATAATTATGATAATTTTTAAAAAATTATCGCATTGTGGAAGTTATATACACGTCAACTTTTGAATGAAACTCATTATTTTTAATTGAGCACCCTGTATTTATGAATACTAATTTACAGAGAAGCTATAATAAGCACAATCGGTCTCAATATTATTATATAAACTTTATATTATAAAGTGACTTAAATGTAAATGTTAATGGTGAAATTAGTATTTACTCACTTACTGCCTTTGTGTTCAAATTCAGTGTTGCATAAAATGAAACACCAAACATGCAAAAGCAATATAAAATTAGATTTATGTAATTTGAAATCAAATATGGGAGAATTACGTGTGCATTTTAACAGCCAGTTGAGCTACAAGTAAAATGAATGTTTCTGTGCTATTTTTATTAAAAGAATTCATTTTTCGTTTGTTCAAAATTCAAACGAGGTGTATTTATTGCACTCGGGATTCACAAGTACTACTTTCATTATTTTGCAAATCGAAATAAAATTGAAAACATGAGTTTATTACCAGCAAATTTACACTTTTAGAAAAAATTACTCTGGAATCAATAATTTCACTATTTATTAGAAATTTGGAATCGTCTGTAGGACGTCGAGGGTTTTTCGTACTCTGAAGAGGTCTTTATACTTTAGAGACCTCGAAAATACCGAAAATCTTTTATTTAAGCCGATTGGGTCCTTTCTCGTACACAGGTTTGTCTCCTACCCCTTTTTTCATCCACATCGTTCCTGATATTTTTCCCTCTCTTTAACTTTATAGCGCCGTATCTCTATTAACACAGGAAATGAAATAGCAGATGAACTAGCAAAGAGGGGACTGAAATACCTTTCTGGGGGCCTGAACCCTTTTGCGGAATCAGCCCCAAAAAGAGAAGATCTGACCATTGGAAAGATCTAGTAGGGCTTATACAATCAAAGACTCTTCTGGGTGACTACAACCTGTTGAGATCAAAAGAATGCATAAGTCAAAGTAAAACTGCGCTAAGAGTTTTAACAGGGATCCTAACGGGACATTGTCGCCTAAATGGGCACCTGAAAAAGCTCAAAATAGTGAAGGAAGAAGAATGCAGATTTTGTGGAATGGAAGAAGAAACCTCCATCCACATACTTTCCAACTGCACAGCACTTCAGAATCCTAGAGCACAGCACCTGGGAGATTACTGGATAGAAGAGGAACATTTACCTAAGTTGAAGCCTGCAGACATCCTAAAATTCCTCCGGGAAATAGGACTAAAGGAACTACTAGTTTCTGAGACTCTCCTCAGAAACTGAGTAGAAGTAAGGGGGCACAATAGATCTCTTAGGTCTCAGAGAATGTCACCCCAAAACACACACATACACATACATCTCTATTAACACACGTTAATTAGACTTGTTATTTAATATACAAAAAAGGGTTTATAGAAAACTTTGGAAGGGTCAACTGAAGTTGACGGCTTGTTTGAAGTGCCACCTATCAGTACCAATTGTGAATCTAAACCAGATACTTACACACATAAAATGTTGATCGTGTGAACTGGATTGCTGTTCGTCACACATTTCTACAGCACTGTACAATTTTTGAATACACTAACATTAAGGAGTTTTATTATGTGGCGGTACAAGATGAAATTTTCATAGAATGCTTATTATATTATATACCGAACTCAAGTTTCAAAACACTGTGACAATATTGAATAACAATTATTGTTGCATTCACAAATTCAAAGCTTAGGAAAACTAGTACTGGTAGTAGGTATCAGTACTCAGTTGCTATAACATAACACCAAAATCCAAATTTAGTCATAGTAAAATGAGCATATGTTATTATAAAGTGTTAAAACAGTAGTTTAACATATTTCTTTATTCATCGAGGTATCAATGAACTTGTGTTATTTTTAAAACGGGTGTAAACGACTTCCAACAAAAAACATGATGCAAAGTTCAGATTATGTGAATTTTAAGGACATTTTAGGGTCACAATATTTTCAAGCAAAGTCAGATTTCAATGCAGGATAAGTAATACAAATCGGTGATGCTTTTGTATAGAAATATCCCATACAAAATTATTTAAAATCTACACTGGAAAAAATTATAAAATTTTTACACCAAATTTTTTTAAATGAATCTTCTTAGGCAGCTAACAGAATTGAAAAAGGGAGAGAGATAGAAATATACAATGCAGAGAAAAAGAGTTAGTGCTTCACATAAACTTGTAGGTATGATAGTTCGAATTTTTGAAGTGAATTCGTGATTCTATCGAAGTATACTTCATTTAATTTCTAAATATATTAATTTTTATGAAAATGCGTGTAAATATAACAAGTCTGACGGGCAATCCGTAGGATTGCTTATTTCCATTTAACTCTGTGTTCGCCTCGCTCAAGTCGGACGAATACGTCATCACTGGACCTAACCTTTTTAATTTTATGGTTAATCGTGTGTTTACAAAGTGTGTTAGTAAAGTAAACTTCTCTAATAATTGTCAATCAAGGAAGTCTATAAATGCGATGCACGTTATTTCAGTGTAAATACAAAATTTTTGGATTCGAGTTTCAATGTATACATTTCAAATACTAAAGGTGGATTCGTGGAAGCAAGAATAAAAATTAATTGAAAACTAAAACTTGGAACAGAGAACCATGTAAAATGTAACGTAAATGATCATGCAAAAAATAAGAAATTAAGATATAAGCTAAAACTAAGAAGAATGCCTTTGTTTCTCAGTTTCTGGCATAAACATCTACATTACATTACATGGTTTTTTATGTTCTTAGTTCTGTTATAAAGTAATCTAAGTTTTAATTTTTGCTTGTATGAATCCTTCTTTGTAAACTTCGAACATTTATTAGGATTAATTATAATAATTATCAATCACAGAAAAAAAACGGTTGGAGAGAAAAAGTGTGAGTACGACATAAGGCGTCTATTTTATTTTCCCCATAAGAAAAAAAATATATTATAATGCTGAGTTTACCCATCAATTAACCCATAAACACAGCTCGTAGATTTGCTTCTCTTTCTGTGCAAAATAAATTATAAGAAGGTTTCTTCATTTCAAAGTTATTTTTTCAATCGTTAATTTATATTTTATGACTACTTATACTACTAAATATAATTTTTTAAATAACATATCACCAAAAAAAATTAATTTATTATTATTTTTTGCAAATACACAAGAAAAACGTGAAAAGTATTGACGATTGCAATATATTTTAAATTGGTCGAGGTACACTGGTGACGTAAGCAAGTTCCCACTCACCGATGAAAAATTTAAGCGAATAAGTAATCCTATAATCGTTGCAACTCGTGCGCCTCCATTATTAACATTATTGATAATAAATACTTTGGAATGCATATCTTCTGTACGTTCCTTGTGGCATAACTTATTCTTTAAGTCAGGTATTCAATGGGATTCGACAAAAATAATATTGAAAGAGCACATTAATAAATGACGAAAAATCAAAGAAAGTGCTTTAATACAACTAAATGCAGATAAATGTGTAGCTAGTATTTCAGCCGAATGTAGTAAAATTTGGTTACCAATGTTGGAAAGAGAAATTTCCAATAATCAATTACCTGCGTTATCAGGATAGCATCACAAGTTTTTATCCAGGTTCTTATGATTTATCATTGAAATAGTTGTTAATCGATACACACTTCAATACACAAAATCACCAAACTGAGTTATACATATTTTGAAAACAAAAATAATCATACACAAAAAAGTAACAACAAACGCGTTTTATTAACAACATTTCCAAAATAAGCGAAAAAAGCGCTATCCCAATAAAAACCGTTCCTGGAACGTGCGCTTCACTGGATTCCATTTCTAATAGACTATCATATCGTTAGAATGTCATAAAATAAAATATTTTATTTCACATTTTACCAGAGATGTGATCTACTATGAATGGATCTCGATAAAATTTGACAACAAAGTTTTGTAGTCTTAAACTTCAAAATATTATTGATTGTCTAGTTGTCAAATATTTTCGTTGTGTCATTACTAGTTAATCTTGACAACGGTAGCTGGAACGCTACCGAAACGTCGAAATAAAAAATAAAAAACATTATTGTGGTTCGATTCCCAAAAAAAATAAGAGAAAAAAGAATTTGGAATACACATTTGTATATTTGAGAAACTTAACAATTTCTACATTGTACTGTCACCTAAAATGTTTGACAATGTACAATGAGAATTGAATTTTCGATTCTAATTATTACATTTTTTCATGAATCATTTCATCGAAATAAGTATAGCATATTCGTAGAACCGTCTGACCAGATACCAGGCCAATAACATCGAATTTTTTACGTAACTTGCTCCAACACGTTTTTATAATATTTTCAGTTGACGCAAAATGATTACACATTGTCAACTTTATTTTTGTAATGGGACGTTTCAGTTCAAGTCAATCACCCGTTTTTAAATGAAGCAAAATAAGTATATATAAAGATGCTTTAGCTTCTGCAATTGATTTTGGACACATTTTACATACTTAACATTTATTTGTAGGGTAAGATGATTGTTTTGTTTAAGATTGAAAACAAGATATTATCAGTTTGTTTATTTTTAAATCTAACGATGTAATTTCTTCAGAATTCGTACGTAAGAATAAATCAACTCTCTCTAACGATGTAACCCTATTAGCGAAATGTTTTCGAATTCGAATCTGGATGATTTCATTTTTATTTAAGAATGCACTGCAGAAAGTACCATACAGAAATTGAGGACACAAACATATTATGCGTCGTGGTAATCTCACGTAACTATATATTACTTATGTGGCCGTATTTCCTTTTGGTATCCCTTTCTCCGCTTTCTTCCATTTACCACTACTTCGCGGCCCGCGAATTGTAGGTCACTATCTCAATAATACTTTTACATCCTCGGGTCTACTGTTTAGCCTGCACTTAACAGTGAACCACTGCTCTTCAGATCACTCGCAACTCTTGGCCTTGTGCTCTAGTGAAACCACTAAAGTCTCTCTGCTTTGCGTTTTTCTTACTTAAGAATTGTGCTCGCCGGCGTTTGCGGTTTTTGTGTTTATTTTTGTGACCTGTGTTTGTTTAAAACGTAATCATTGCGCTCCATCAGCTTAGGCCTTCTGTGGCTCCACCCCTGAATTCCAGGCCGTATAACATGCCTATGCGCTCGGAAAATGGATTAATTTATTCACAACCACCCGGTAAGTAAATTTTTTTTATTATTTTATGACCTAATTATTGGACAAAAAAGAATCTTATCGATATTTAACTACATTCAAAATATTTAAAATTATTGTTTAATACGTTTTATAACATTGATAAAGAATTTTCGTTAATTATCAACTCACTTTTACCTTTTTAAAATATTTGGACTTAAAAAATTGATAATAAAAGTAGGCCACCGATTAAATATTGAGGTAGGACAATGGTATTATTACAAATTATATTAAATATAATAATAATATAATTAACTTTTTATATTTAATTATAATAAACAAATAAATAGTATAAAATAAAAAAAAACATTTAAAATATATAATACTTAATATAAATACCTAACAAAGAAGAATTATGATAACTGTTGGTTGCGACGTTTTCTGTAAATTTGGGTCATGCTCTACTTGACAACAAAGAAATTTTTTTTCATTGATTTCAACTTCACATTTTATTATTAATTTAAAAAATATTTACGCTGAATCGATAAATAGCTTGAATGTTCCGGGACACATCAAGTTAATAAACTAGATATCGATTTCATTCTTGTTTAAAACGAAATACATTTCCCAAGGGTGAATGGAATTTCAAAATTAAAAATATTGAATAACACTAAAACTGTAATTAAATTTAACATCTCGTATACCTATAATAATTAATTTAAAAAATAAACTCTACTTATCTATAGAAAACTCAATAAATATTTTTTCCTTTAATAAAATGTTCTTTGTTTGTCTCAAGCGAAAAATTACACACAGTTCTAATAAAAGATCCCGAGTTGTTTTGTTCATCTGCGAACGTCAGCCGCAGTACGTTGCCACCAAAAATTACAGTTTGTTGACAATAACTAATTTCATCTAAATCACCAAAATTCATTGACCAAGGCTAATCAAGGTCGTCTCGACCTTGTTACATCAGCCCGTTGAGTTTTCGAATCGGCCGCCAATTGTCAAGGTTTGCTATTGGCCAATTTGTCTTGAGACGAATAACTTGTTTTTGGTTACACAGGATGTTACTTTAATCGACGAAATTTCAACATTTGTTCTGACGTATTAAAACCATGTAAAATTATTGTCAATGATGGATTTAGTTGCTATACAGTATGTCTTTTTTATTTAATGCAAACAATTTCTTTGTTGTGCATTCATACTTCCATTTTAATTTTCGTACTCGTTAATTAGGTCATTATAAACCCATCAAAAATAATCAAATTAGTACAAAATGATCTCTTACATCATACTTGCAATAAATTACTTTTTAATTTGAATTCAGTAACAAAAATAATTTTCGGACATATTAATTATTATCCATTGTTTTTAACAAACAGAATTCTGGAATATCCCTCGATAATTTGAACCCAAATAGAGCCCTCCATAAATTCGTCACATGATTTTTAAGATTTCTAGATTCCTACTACCCTTTTGTTACGTTTTGTCAAATTTTCGTGCTATATAACACATACCATTTTATTTTCTTGTAATAATATCAGATAATAATGTATAGCAGAGTGTTTTGTGTGATTTAGATGGTTTTATACACAAGAGGACTTAATATAAACGTTCAGGGAAAGTTCTCATTGTACATACCAATAAATTACAAAAGATGGTATACTCTATTTCTTAATGTCTGACAGCACAGTAGCCTCATTAAACATTCAAATAGAAATTTATCTTTTACAGAGTGATCCTAAAAATTTTACAAGTAAATACTAATATTCTAATGCAAAACAAGTAGGTGTCTGTATTGGTTATCTATACATCCCTGTTTCAGCTCAAAATACAATTTGGTAATAAAACTGAACAATGCCAGATAAACGATAAATATTGCGGCAGTGGCAGAGATTACGATTACAGCATTATTTGGAATTAATTCGACCATTTGTACTCTTCAAAAACATTTGCAGTCATTTCTTCATGATAGTCTTTGGTTGATGTTGACTGAAACTCCAGTAAACCACCTTCAACGAACCCTTGATTGCATCCAATATGCGCTATTATTAGTCGGCGACCTTTACCGATAGGAGTTTTCAGTCCAGTAGATAAACCTTCTATGAAAGCTTGACGACTGGTTTTAATACTTTTGTCTTGCCATATTTTTTTCACTGAATGTCCTTCATTGAGCCATGTCTCATCTAGATAATAGATTTGTCTTCCCTCCTGTCAGTATTTTCGGATATCTCGTAAATACTGTCGTCTCCAACATATTATTTGCTCGTTGTCGATTAGCACTGATTTGCGA
>CAJUYG010000009.1:137871-201847 GCA_910591675.1 Galerucella calmariensis | reverse complement strand
AGATTCATATTACCTTTATATATCAGATCGGGTATAAAATTAAATAGTAAATAAATTCCTTAATTCCTTGAACGGTGACACTACCTGACTAGCATCTGTGACCTTTTCGCGTGCTGCCAGACAATAAGAAACAGACTATACATAAAAAAAGACATGAAATATTATTTATAGATTGATTACCATCTTTAAATATTTGTTGATATATACAAACGTCATGTTGTGTACAAAATTCTTTTAGGTTATTACGAAAATTTTTGTATCATACTCCTTGACGTCACAATAACTATACTTAATGGCAAATAAATAAAATCATTATTTGGAAACTTAACAGAAAACAAAATCCGATTACTTTTAATAATATAAGTAATTAGTTGTTTCTGCCATTTCATTAAGTGGGCCACGGCCATGAGTGTATCATGGAGATTCGTTTTTTACAGCTAAATGTTAATATCGAAAATAATTCGCATGGTCGAATCTACAGAGTGGCTATACTGTAAATCCTTGTCTTTATTTAAACACTAAAATTTGTTTTTTCAGTCAGTAATACAACTAAGACTCCGCGCGAGAACGAGATCTTTATCGTCTCAAAAAACCGAGACGAGACATTTCTAGGCGACCAAATACGTAGTAATAAGAGTCTCGTTAATGTTTTTGTCAAAATTTTGTTTTAAAATCCTTTTCAGAGAAAGTGAATGTTGAAGAAAAGTCAGGCGAGACCGAGACTAGTTTTTTTAATAGTTTACGAGACCGAGACGAGATAGGGATTGAAATTTTAATATAAAAACTAATGAAAATAACGAAATCTCAAGAGATGCGTATATCTTTTCCTTTGTTACAAAACAATAGAAATAAAAATTGTCTTATCATTATTTTAAAACCGCATAAATACATATACTGTGTCCACAATTTTAGGAAAAAAACTTCTGCGTGTCTTAAAATCTAATATACAATTATCAGATATCAATTTTTTTTAGTATTATACGAGGTTTGTCAAAAAGTATGAACATTACTCAAGAGTAAAGTACCTTTAAATTTGACCTGTCATCTTCTTTCTTATTTCAAATGTATTTTATAGCAAAAATAGAAGCTTCGATTATGTAAATCTAATTTTTGTCAAGCACTCCCTATACCTACCCAAAGTTTATAAAAACACAGTTATTTTGTAATATTTATTGTAAAATATAACTCTGCCTATATTATGTGAAAGCATTAAACGTTGTATGTAACAAAAAATCCTAATTAATAATAAATTTTAATGAACAATTTATTTTAAACAAAACTAGCCACCAAAAGTATAATCCCAACCGTAATATTAAACTAAAGGTTCAAAATGTTCACCGTTAACATCAATGCAATGGTGTAAGAGGGGGCCCAACTGATCGGCCAATACAAGGGTTCCCATTTGAAAAATCATATGTTTGGTTTGTAACGAAGTTATGCAGCACTCTGTATAGATCGATATAATTTCAAAATATGGACCTCCAGCACATCTATTATTTTTGTTAATAACATTTTTTGATATCTCTTAAAATAACCCATATACCGAATTTTGTCGTAAGATTGGTACACCCTGTATAGTAGTTTTTATAATCTGACCAATTAGAAGTATAAAGAAATGCCAACTTTTGAATAAGGTTTGGGGATAGTAATAGTTATTCTTCATTACTTATTATTATTTTTCCATTATACAAGTTGTTTAAAAGAACGAAGTATACAGTGTATGACCCTCTATAAAGTATAATATTCATTTAATGGGTGTTACGAGACGTTTCACTTGTCCGTTATGTATCGAAAGTAGACCGAAAATGTGTAACAGGAGATATTTATTTTGAATGGGTAAAGGCGAGCGTTGGTTGGAGTGTTTGTGTGAGTATGTGCACTGTGCGCCGTCCAAAATTATAAATTAAAATGTTATTTCAGTTACATTTAGGGCAGATAAAAATACAGCAGTCACCGAAACGGGGGCAACCATGAAAATGGCATTGCTAATGAATGCACAACAAAAGCTTTTATCATATTATTGAGTTTGCGTCATTTTTATTCAACAAGCAAGGGAGGCGCTGTAGGGAGAAAGCAACAAAATAAACAGTATTGATTATTATTATAATATTGCGTTATGTTTGTTTGTATGGGACACCCTGTAACGTCAGTTGAACAAAAAGTTACATTAAATAAATATATTTCCACAACCCCCCTTTCAAATATAACAAAAATCTAGTGTCCCCCATTTTCCTGGATGATTATCTTACAGCATTTAGTATGGATGGGAACCAACGGATCAGCAAGATAGCCTGCTCGTCCGCCAGAACATAATCCTTTAGATTTTTTCATTTCGGGAATAAAAAAAAATTAATAATATTGAACTAGCGCACTTTCGACCATTGTTTACGCGAAAATTCTTAATCTTGGCTTTGAAATATTGTACATAAATAAATTTTGTTTTGTTTAAACACACTTGAACGCCGATATCTTAATCCAGAATCTCCACATGACGAAATGTATTGACAAGTTTTTTTATCGCTATTATTTAATTAAGGAGGTACCAGATGGGAGACAGATTGTCTAAGATCAAAATTATTTGACTATCTTCCATTTTGTAAATTATTTTTCTAGAAAAAAAAATACAACAATAACAAATAATTTCAATAGATATGAGAATTACGTAGGTACATTTTCTATCTTCGATTAATGTCCTTAAATAAATACAAAAAGTTTTCTAAAATCCAGATTAGTTCTTATAAACTCAGATGACAAATTACATTCTAGCTCTACCTATGCATTGTATACACTTGGTTATATTTGGTCTGTAAAGCTCCGGGAAAACCAACAATTTCAAATAGAAATTTATTTGGAAGAAAGGGCATGCGTTAGAAAAGGTTTTCCTACAGTAGACAAATTTCTAGCCACGGTCATCAACATAGGTTCAAATATAAAGAAAATTGTTTTATTTCATTTTTTAAAGAGGGTTTTCACTCTTTTCTGTCGATTTTTTATGTTTAAGATAAAATATTTCACAAATACCTATACTTTATCTATAAAAAATAAGTAAGTATTAAGAACAATAAATAATTATCAATAAATCAATATTTACCATCCTTTACGCAACCATTTTCAAGTTCAGATATATAAAACATCATGTAACACTAGTGTTACTGAAACAAAGATCTGGAACAGACAGCTCGGATTCTTAAAAAGTACTTTTATATAGAAAATTGAATTCGAGATTATCTTTAATAAGAATAGAATATCCGGAAAATTCAGTTGCATCATGTCGTTAAGATTGCACTTTTTCTGGTCTAGATAGCTTTGAAAAATACATTTCCCTTGAGGTTCACGTGTCCTAACATTCTCCTAAAGAAATCGATTCATCAATATTTCAGTATCTTTATATAACGCATTTGAAATATTTTAGCGGTTTTACATTTTCTCCCTTAATTCTCATATTGCTCGGAAATAACGATTCAAAATTCACTTGTATATGTAAAATTCTCCCCTGGATCGATTGGTGGCCATTATAACGTTCTATGCTCTATACACTCTATGGAGAGGAGAGTCTCAGAAACTAGTCCTTTAGTCCTATTTCCCGAAGGAATTTTAGGATGTCTGCAAGCTTCAACTTAGGTAAATGTTCCTCTTCTATCCAGTAAACTCCCAGGTGCTGTGCTCTAGGATTCTTGAGTGCTGTGCAGTTGGAAAGTATGTGGATGGAGGTTTCTTCTTCCATTCCACAAAATCTGCATTCTTCTTCCTCCACTATTTTGAGCTTTTGCAGGTCCCATTCTGGCGAAAATGTCCCGTTGGGATCCCTGTTAAAAGTCTTGGCGCAGTTTTACTTTGACTTATGCATTCATTTGATCTCAACAGTTTGTAGTCACCCAGAAGATTCTTTGATTGTCTAAGCCCTACTAGATCTTTCCAATGGTCAGATCCTCTCTTTTTCTCGGCTTTACCTATTTCTTCAAATATTACATTGGGGAGAAAGGTATTTCCGCTTGAAATATACTTGGGGTTTTTCCCAAGCTTTCAGAGTGTTTGGTTCCTGGCCCGAACACTCCTATCCCAGTTCCTCCTACTACTTTTGAGCCGTCTGTGTACCATTGAATGGCATTCTTTCCAAGTCTGGTAATGGTATTTGGATCCCATTCCTTCTTGTTGCTCAATTCCGTAACTAATTTCTTTGAAAAGTTATACTTTTTCATCATACCGTCTTGTGGCATGTCCCAGGTTGTCTGATTTCTAAGAAGTGAAGAGGTATTTTTTTTCCTCAAACATCTTTAAAATAGGTGAATATTTTTATAGCTGAGTACACATGACTAGAAAGTCAAGAAAACATTGTTGTATTCTGTGTAAAAATTTAATTTTTAAAATTGCAAAGCGCTTTCGGCTATTAAGCCATCTTCAGTGCTATACCTGCAAGTAAAAAAATTTCTTAAAATTACATTATTTTAAAATAATCCCCTGATTGGGGTGAACTGTCTTTAAATTTTGAACATTTTTAGTGATTTTGTGACGTTAATGTGTTGTCGACCTTTAATTAGGTTTCTTGTACCACATACCTGACGAGTAAGTAATTCTTTACTTATTTCTTATTTCACATATTTCCAACTTTTATTACTTACTTGCAGATATAGCACTGAAGATGGCTAAGTAGTCGAAAGCCCTTTACAATTTTAAAAATTAAATTTTTACACAGAATACAACAATGTTTTCTTGACTATCTATAAAATATGCAAAAACTTTTAGAGTTTTGTTGAAATGCAGTATTTTTATAAAACGCATTTAAAAAAGATTATTTACGAAAAACAAAGCTATTTAATAAAAATCAGCCTCTTTAATTTATTTATCTTTTTTATTACCAACATTATCTCTGGCTATTTAATTACCCCTTATTAATATTATTAGCAATAATAATTATAATTTCCTTTTTCAATTCATATACTTAATTTCACAACAAAGTTTAATAAATATATATAAGTTAATTTAAATTTTCCCAATTTGATCGATTTGTTAAAACTCAGTACAAATCAAACTCATGAATCTACTATACAGTGTGGATCAGCCAAATGGAATAAATTCGATAACGAATAAATTAGGAAAAACGCTTGGACACATCGAGTTGTATTTTTTGTTATATGTGACCGTGGCCAATACCAACTTTCTTATTATAAATGCAACCCCTCGTATATTATGTATTTTTTGGATTCTTCAGAAAATTCTAGACATAATTCATGTGCAATTTTGTAAGAACAAAGATATCAAATAAATTACATAGCATTCACTTGAGTAAATATATAGATAATTTTAACAAATATTAGCATTGCTCATTTTATAAATTCGCTATAAAACTGAATCATCGCTCTAAAATAAAAATAAGAATCAAAAGAATAGCATGATTAATATCCCATCCTCTCAGTTGCATACCATCCAACTAATGATCAATTGTTATCAAGTTTAATGGGATATAAAATCATGTATGAATATCATCATAATCATAAAGCTATCAAGTGGGATAAAAGACTCGTATTTTTTTTATCAAAAACATCTTATGCTTATGTTGACCCAGCAAACTTTTCTTTTATTATTAAGTCCGGATCTGCACATCTGTAAATTTTTTGGATAATATGTTTGTACTAACTACTAGTACTCTATCTGTACGTCAAATATTGTGAATCCCTTCACATTATTACTACATTTTGTTGATACTCCCACTCAAATGATTATATCACCACAAAAAAAAATATACAGAGAATTTCCTGTTATTCTTAAATTTCGCGTTTGAAACAACTGAAGCAGCTTTCCAAAAAAATGAATCATTAAAATTCTGTTTATATAAAATGAAGCATAATTTGGCGATTGTCCAGGTTAACCAGTTGCAGTTTTAATTCTGAGTAAAAAGTATTAGAAAAATTCGGTCCGTTTGAAATGGACAGTTTAATATTAAAAGTGCCGCGGTTTGATTATTGCTATTAGCAATATTACTATTATACTCTATTTCTTAATGTCTGACAGCACAGTAGTCTCATTAAATATTCAAATAGAAATTTATATTTTACAGAGTGATCCTAAGAATTTTACAAGTAAATACTAAAATTCTAATGCAAAACAAGTAGGTGTCTGTATTGGTTATCTATACATCCCTGTTTCATCTCAAAATACAATATGGTAATAAAACTGAACAATGCCAGATAAACGATAAATATTGCGGCAGTGGCGGAGATTACGATATTAGTTTATTCTGCTTATTTAATTATAGTATTAATTATATTATTTAAATATAGTTTAATTTTCATAATTCAAATTTATTGACAATTAATTAATGTATGTCAAGTAAAGTAAACATACCATTTATAGGAAATTTAAAATTCAATCTATAGTATCATCATCTTCGCTGGCCATACAAGAATCATCCGAAGACTCGTCGAGAGAGATCACTATCGGTTCTATAGTTTGTTCTATGAGGTTATCTAGAACCCACATTTTCTCTTCCTCTTTAATTACATGATTCACAGCATCTCTCCAGTTCTCTTCAGTTATTGTTGTCAATGAGTACTTCATTAGTTCACGAACATCTTTCATTTCAAATGTTTTATTATGTCTAGCTACATAACCTTTCATTTGGGCCCATATTAACTCTATCGCACTTAATTCACAATGGTATGGCGGCAAACGAAGCACTGTTATCCCACGATTCTTGGCTATTTCATCAATAAAAAACTCTTTGAATTGTAGCTTGTGATCTGAAGCAACCTTTAAAAGTTCTTTTTTCAACATATCATCTTCAAATGGTATATCTTTTACGATTAACCAGTTTCTAATATCAGCTTTTCTCCAAGAGGTAGATGGAAGATTTTCTGTTAATCGCGAATGGTAAGTGGCATTGTCCATAACGATTACAGCATTATTTGGAATTAATTCGACCATTTGTGTAAAATACTCTTCAAAAACATCTGCAGTCATTTCTTCATGATAGTCTTTGGTTGATGTTGACTGAAACTCCAGTAAAGTAAACCACCTTCAACGAACCCTTGATTGCATCCAATATGCGTTATTATTAGTCGGCGAACTTTACCGATATAGGAGTTTTCAGTCCAGTAGATAAACCTTCTATGAAAGCTTGACCACTGGTTTTAATACTTTTGTCCTGCCATATTTTTTTCACTGAATGTCCTTCATTGAGCCATGTCTCATCTAGATAATAGATTTGTCTGTCGTCTCCAACATATTATTTGCTCGTTGTCGATTAGCACTGATTTGCGACTTTGCTTCTCCCAAGTAAAATTTAATTTGTGTAATATTTTCCACAAAGTTTTTCGCCCTATGTCAGGCAAATTCTCGTCCTCCTTTACCATTCTTAGAATTATGTCGAGGGTTGGGATCTCTTTTTTAAAATTTAATTCGTGTACTATTAGTCTTATTGTATTTTGCATATGTTCATCAAGGTCAAGTGGTTTTCTTCCAGTTGACTTTTTAGGTGGAGATATATTTCCATTTTTCCTCTCCCTTAGAAGCCTGTAAATAGTAGATTCACTAACTCCTGTCATATTGGAACATGTCGAAACTATATTTCTAACAGTAGCAGCCGGCATTTGATGTACAACAGCATCATGCACATTTAACACTACAGTCTTCGTTTGTAAGCTAAGCACGCTCTTACACTTTACTGGGATGAAACTTGAAGACATTTTTCACAACACAGTTAACACTTATGGAACGTAAGCGACTCTGAGCAAAACAATTTATACAAATTTGGGCGAGACCAAGTTTCACCGTATATACCTGCAAAATTTCTAAGTAGTCATTAGGACAACCCTGTACAGTAAAAAACTTGCAATGCCACTGGTTCATATTTTTTATGGGCAGTGTAGTTCGAGTGTTTTCTTCCTTGCTGATTATAAATTATCCAAATGATTCACCTTGAATTTCGAGAACTATTTCATCCAAATAGTATGACATAATAAAAGTGTTCTTGAAATTTTTAAAACCGCAAAACTGCCAAAACCATTATCGAATATATTCGAATCCAACTGCCTTTACAAGGATGATAAAATCAACAATGATTATTAAATTATACAGGATGTAAACACCGAACACTCCTAGGTGCTGTGCCCTACTAGAAAATCTACATTCTTCTTCCTCCACTAATTTGAACTTTTTCAGGAGCCCAATCAGACGTCATTGTCCCGTTAGGATCTTAGGATCCCCCTCTTTGCTAGTTCATCTGCTTCCCACTAGAGTATTTACCATGTTTATTATTAGTTCAATTTTTAATTCTATTAATGACCATATTAAAAACATTCCACCAATTCACTACCACAATTGAAAATTTCGATCCGAAATCAAGGTTTGCAATTGTTTTTTATTTGTATTAATAAAAAAATCTTTACCGGAAGTAAATTACCCGTAAGGTCAGTGTATAGCAAACCTTGTCAGTTTGAGGTCAACTTCTTATTCTTAGCGCATACGATATACATATGTAGCGAAGAAAGAATTATTTTTGAGGACACCAGATACACTGATTTCACTAATCCACTGTCTTCGCATACTTAATATCTGTGTCTCTCAGCGTTGGAACAATAATTTTCCAAGCTTATATACAAGGAACATTATTTTTACAATGATATATATTATAATTATAAAAAAATTGGTTTCGCAGTGATAGAAAGTCTACTATGACCTTATTTCGTTTAGTTTTGATGATCCTGGTCAAAGTTAATCTAATAAGACCAGATTTTTTTATATAACATTAAAATTATTATGTATGATCAAATCGAGGGGTAAACCGCAGGTGGAAGTAGGTGTACACCGCAGTGGAAGTTTGGTGGAAGTATGTGGAAGTATATGGAAGTTTGGTGGAAGTATGTGGAGGTATATGGAAGTATGTGGAAGTTTGGTGGAAGTATGTGGCAGTTCAATACAAAAATTAGACGAAATGCGGTGAAAATCACGAATTTAGAATTATTGTATAGGTCATTATACAGGGTGTTAATGAAAAGGTGTTACAAACTGAAAGAGCGTGCAGAAAATGCGAAAATTGGCGTAAGATCTCCTGTCGACATGGGTCGTTGGAACTTTAGTTTTCGAGATACGGGGTGTTAAAGTTACTCATACAACAGGTAAAAAATCATAAAAATCAATGCTATTGAGTGTTTTCAGAAATTATAAATTTTTGTGCTCGTTATGGAAGCGTGTTGTATTACAAAAAAGTTGCATGGGCTCTTACATTGTCAACCAACTTGAAAACAGTGTGTGTAAGCATATGGAAGTTTGGTGGAAGTATGTGGAAGTTTTTTAAAATGTGGAAGTAGGTGTACAAGATTTTTGTCGGCGTTTTATCCCTCGGATCCAATTTTCCAAATGATTGCATATCTTTTTATTATAATATTTTTCAAATGTCTAGGACATGTAGATAAAATAAATAAATGATTACAATAGCGAGATTTCAAAATAGGATTTTACAAGATCATTAGGTCATAAATAAATTATGGGACAATCTTATAATTATTTCCCTTTCTGTCCCTCCAATTTTTGCCTTGTACTGTCCCAAATCGTTATTGATATAACACTTAGATATCTAATCCCTCGTTTTATCATCCTTGTAAAGCGGTGCACATGAATTCCTGTCAGGTTCCTTAATGACCAATATAATACACAGAGTTCCCGTCCGACACTTGCAGGTATCTTAATCCCGCACTCGAATTGCCGTCCAGTTTATTTAATCTGTTCTGTTATCGGGACTGCCCTAATAGTTTACCCTGGCGGGGTTAGGTTAGGTTAGGTGTCTTATTATTCCTGAAATAAATGTACAAATACCTTTACCATATAATTTATTTTATATTTCCTTAATCTCCTTAATGTTGTGTTTATCTTGTTGCGCGCAATTCGGCTCCTAATTTTGGTGTTCTTACTCGTATTCAGCTAGAAAATAACCGCTGCGCGCAACTCATCCCTGCCCAAATAAACACCTTTTAAACAGGTCAGTTTTCACCCTGTCGGGAACTCGAGTGCCAGCTTAACGTACCCTAAGTATGACACAGGTAGAGTGGTTATTCTGACGGGAATTCGTGTGCGTCCATGTAAAGACCATCCGGAGGGTAACATTAGAGGTAGTGATAGTTGTAAAATAGTTCTCACAGGGTGATTTTCACAAATTAGTATAAAAGTATCAGAAAAAAATGAAATTTGTATTAAACTACAGCATTCCATTAGTATAGTACATCCTGGACTCTAGAAACATCGGTTTCTTAAATTTTCTTGATTGCTTTATGTTATAATATCATCTGTATAAGTAGTTGACAACATCTTCACTGCATTTTATTGGTGTTGAATGTATGACAATATTTTTGTGAACATCTTGGATGTTCGAGAGAGAGAGAGATGTAAAATTAAGTAGTGTTACTTATTAAAAGTAGCACCAAATATAATTTTATCGTGTTATCAATGCGGCTATTATTAGATTGAAACGGATGTGTGAAGCTTTAAGTTATGGATTCAGCCGTTCACTTTATCATTTATGAAGAACCTACTTTTTCTATTGATTCAAACTGTTCTGCGTTCTAACTGTGAGAGAAAGCTTATAGAAACTTTCCACTGACTGTCGCTAATTTATAATATGTTTTCAGTGTTTCACTATTGAACATTATTAAAGAAAAAATTATAATTATGGCATTGTCATCGATTATCTCGAAGTTTTCAAAAAGTGTATCACTTTAACTATGATTGTATTCAATTTACTTCAAAGTAGAGCAAGTACCTTGAATATTAAATCAATTTAAATTTGAATACGTAATAATTTTTACCTACTACCAATATGTAATATCAAACATTACGACACACTGATATGAGTTTCGTAATGAGATACTTTACCGCACTAATTAATTGGAATGAACCTGTCAAAGTTGACAGTTTGCATAATGCACCAGTCTTCGAATCGCTTATATTCTTTTTCGTACCTATTGCGGGATTTAGCGGGTACTACGGTTTGTATAGCGTTATTTGCAGCAAGCTCTATATCAGAATTCACACTTTCATAGTCGGAACTCATGTCGATAAAATTATACCAAACTGAAGTGAACGCGTCAAAATTGACAGTTCGCAAAATAAACCAACAATGAGCGCAACGCTTGCTTGTTACATGATTCTAATATCATTAATTTCAGGAATATTGACTAATTTTGAGTAAATAATTAACATTATTGGTAGTAGGTAAAATATTGTACTATATTTGTATCGTAAATTCATATTACGATATTCAAAAATTTCCCAAGTCATTTCGTGATATGAATATTTACGACACTTATATCGTAAATATCTATTAACATGTCGAAGTTCTTTTTCACTCATCTGTGCATGGAAATCCAATAATTTGACCTCGTAGATTCCGAAAATCACCTTTATTTTTCCGAAAAATTTTACTATTTACTTTCGGTTAACCCTGTATACAAATTAGATATGATTCTCTCGATTTTTCATCCCATAATTCCTTATTATGGATTTTTTTACTAAGCTCGTAATCTTGCGTGTATAACCTACTTTACTTTTTTCAAAAACTTTTTGACACTTTTATATATGGAAACTTTCGAAAGCAAAATTTCTGGTCCCCACTACTATCTCTCAAACCCGACCAAAATAATGGTTCAAGGGAATGTGATAATTAAATTTTGGAATAATCAAAACAAACGCCGTTTCATTGAACTACTCACATGTAATCGGCATGATCCTACATGATGATTATTAAACAAAATAGAATACATTTATCACCACTGAGACCGATTATAGTTTAATAAACTTATATAAATACAAATTAAATATAAACTAAGGTCGTTTTGCTTATTTTTAAATAAATGTTTTGTTCTCATTTCGATAATAATCTTTCATTACAAAAACTACAGGGTGCAGTTACAGACATCCAATTCGCAAAATATTTGGATTCATTTCAAAGTGGCACATATAACGGATGTTTTTTTTATGACACGTTGCGAATTAACACCATGCTAATACCGTCACTAGATAATTTCTTTTCATTCTTATTACCGTACTCTGTCGAAGGCGGTTTGCTCGCTTCGTTACCAAACCGAAACGAATATCAAAACCTCTATTTAATCGACCCACTTATTAGCGGAATGAACAGCTATCGACATTTTGAACTCCATTTAAATACACTGTCTTATTTGTATTTTATCATCTTAAGAATCATTATACCAAATTTCAGAAAACTTTTTACCAGGTAATACAAGGGGGTCAGTTAATCTGGTCCCCGCTACCTACGTTAATACTCTGGTACTCTGGCCCTAAATTAATCCGACCAGTAATTTCGCCCCCGTAATGAAAATACAATTAAATGTTGTTCTTAGAATTGAGGTAAGGCAGGTACTTATTAAAAATAACAACCCCTTGAATTATCAGATTTGTAATCATTTATCGAAGTGAATTTGAACTGAAAGTGTTGAAAAACAGCATTATGAAAGTAGAAATTATTGAAAGTATTCGTGGCAAAAATTTACTTGTAATCGATAACTACAAGGATAGTTTACATAAGAAATTGAAAACTACAGACGAAACTTGTTGGCAATGTACCAACAGAAAGTGCAAAGCATGTGTTTATACACTCGGTGAATGTAGTGCAATTTGTGTAACCAAGTCTTCGTCGGAACAATTCCATCCTGCAGATATTTCTACCTTGAATAGGCAAATAGTTTCTGCTTTCTGCAAAAGAAAAGATGTTTCCAAAAAACCATCAAAAATTATTCGCTCAGCATTGAAAGAAAATCTACCATCAACTTTGACAACTCAAGATGTCGAGTACATAAGAATAAATATGTATAATAGTCGACGTAAGTTAATACCCGCGCTTCCCACGAATATTAACGACGTACATCAAGTATTGAATTCGATCAACGTAAGAACTTCTCAAGACGAACAATATCTTTTTATCAAAAATATTATTGTTTTTACGTGCACAACAAATCTCGAAGCTCTGGAAAAATCAGAAAGCGCTACGTTGACGGTACATTTGATTTCTATACCAAATATTTTTGTCAAATGTTCACTATTCATGGTTTTTCAAGCGGACATTACATACCACTGTTGACCAAATTACCTCCTAAATATCTGTGAGGTCATATTTGGGGACCAAATTACCAACTCCGGATACAAGAACCAGAATGGAAAAAGGAGCGATTATTAGATTGCGAGTGTCCCTCGTAATCCGTTTTATTGATCTTTTCCACAAAACCATAAAATGGCAAATGGCATTGAACTTTTTGATTTTCGAATACAGCAATATCTCGAAACCATGAACTTTGGGCTATAAATATGTTGTTAATCTTTACATGCAGAACACTAACCTATGTCAACATAATATCTTAGAAGCCGTACTTGTTAATGGCTCAATTTGATGACAAAATTTTAATTTACTGCTTCTTGATAACTCCATTCGATATTTTTTCGAATTAGCGTGACCTAAGTCGATATCGTTGTTTGTCTTGAATTTTTATTATGCAATGTTTAAACACTGTTTTTAAACATTTTCTATTTTTAAATTTTTTATTTTAAAAATAAAAAAAAATTCCATGCTTTACTTTGCAGTAATTTGAATAGTATTTGGCAAATCCACAGGAAATAAAAGTAATTCAATTCAGATAAAGAAAGGCCAAGGTTGTTTCCGAATTTCTTGTTTTCCACCTCGTATCTTTGCTTCTTGCTCCCTGCTTGCAATTTTCAAAAATTCCGAAAAACTTTCCAGGTAAATATGTAGGATTAAAATTAAGTAGGTATCCTTAATGTATCCAATATCCATTGACATTTTTGATATTTCCGGTAGATCATAACCATAAACTAGCAGGTAATATTATGTAATAACATTTTGTTTCCACAGTACTTTTGTACAGTAATTTTTTAATCCTGCCTTGGTTTTGTAAATTATTTTAGAGAATTTTACCTGGGTCTAGATCTACAGGATATTTCTATATTCGAGTCGAAACGTTAGAAACAAAAGTTCTGAAAACAATCATAAGAAACCTAAAACCATGAATAGAGGAGTTCAGTCTAAGGTCAGTGCGGCCAACAAAAGTGGTTTTTCTGACAAGAATGACAGTTAAGGTCTACCCTTCAAAACATAAGATTTTTGCATGTTTTTTATCATTGCGATCATCTATATTGCCTTATTAAAATTATGAATACGCCCCCGAAGCGTATATCTTGAAGTTTAAAATGACTTTTTAGCTGAATACCCAACATATCAGTGGCCAATAATTCTAGGAACTCTTGGCATGTCACCATTTCATTTCTGTTATCTGTCACTAGTTATGTCGGATGTCAGTGTAAAAAGTAATTAGAAGAATAGAGATACAACTAAATAGAAATGATACAAAAATCTAATCGAAAATGGACATACACAATTGAACGAATATCAACAAAAATAAATATAACTGACATTTGACATAACTAGTGACAGAATAACAGTAATGAAATGGTGACTTGCCAAGAGTTCCTAGAATTATTGACCACCGATATGTTGAGTATTCAGCTAAAAAGTCATTTGAATTTTCAAGATATACGCTTCGGGGATGTATTCATAATTTTAATAAGGCAATATACCTTAACTGTCATTCTTGTCAGAAAAAAAACACTTTTTGTTGGCCACACTGACTTTAGACTGAATTCCTCTATTTGTTTCTCGTTCGTTACCTGTGGTGGTCTATCGAAATTTTGTACTTGATCCATGAACAGAACAAAAAATTTCGTTATTTTTATATAATACAGTACAGAGGTATACTTAACTAGCTTCAGAGGCCCAATATATCAAATCTAATCAGAAGATTAATAATTAAATAGGTGATTTAATATCGTGAAATTAAATGTGATTAATCCCATTCATTGTATATATAAGTTTACAGATAAGGACGATGAATTATTTCCAGTTGCGACATGTCTTTTTCGGCTGGTTAATTCGACAAGGTCATTCGAATTAAGGTTCAAAGGTTCCTCATCGAGCCAATAAAAATGATTGACATGCATGGGACATTTTCTGTTTGTTTTGATAAAATAACTATCAGCATCTTTTTGAATGTACAAGAAATTTCCAACATTAACTGTTTTGGTCGATGGAAATTTTTTTACCCATGGAAAAACAGTTTTTTAATGAAAATAAAAACTATAATATTATCCTTCATTGCTGTTTTTATTAAAAACGCGCCTAGGGTCACGTAATTCAAATGCTTCTTAATGGTTTTAAATATCTAAACTGAATTTCATGTCAGTTGTTCGATTACTACGATATATCACATAAAATAATAATAATAATATGGGTATGTAATTTGAATTACTTAAATCCTTACTTTTCCTTTGCTTATGTCATTTTTTGTTTTATACTGTTACAATAACCACTGATGTTTTGGGCTCTGAAAATGTTAACAACCTTTAAAAGTGGATTTGCTGAAGTCAACTAATTTTATTTAAAAAATAATGTTAGATAATAAAAAATAATTTGGCATCGTTTGCAAAATACTAATCAGAAATTGGTGATCAATTTTTTAATTCTAGACAAAATAAGTGGCTTAAAAATGAGGTTTAGAATTTCATATTAAGACAATGAGCAAATCTTACAAAATCATTGATAGTTTCATGAATTGTGGGCAAAATTCTTATTCCATCATTGGACAGACATTAAACACGGTATTATCACAAACCGACCTTGGTTTATTAGTAAACTCGAAACTTACGTGGAGTGATCATATTTCTCATATTTGTAAACGCGCGAACTCTAAACTGTTTCTAATACAAAAAACTTTCTCTAAAGCTTCTTTCGAAACATATCGCAAACTTTGCAAGATCTATGTCCGACCCAAACTTGAATACACTAGGCCTTCGTGGTATCCATATTTAGCTCGAGATCGTGAAATGATAGAAAGAGTGCAAAGACGCGCAACCAGATTGTCTTTTGACCGTGTTAGACCTACATACGAAGAGAGATTAACCATGGCAAATCTTACAACATTTGGAGAAAGACGTCTCCGTTATTCTTCCGAATTTTGAAATTCAACTTCGGCGAACTTCAAGCAGTTTGCCCCCTCAATTTTGACGACCGTCTGGAGAAAGAGCCTTTTAGAACTCGTTATAGGCAAAACTAAATAACAGAATTTTCGATATTTGGAATGGTCTTCCTCAGCAAATAATTAGCTCAAAAATCAAATAGACTGCTATATTTTCGATCTGTAGTTTTTAAGGCTTAGTGTAGTGTCAATTATTGTTTTATTTATATTCTGTAAATTATTATGGGCAAAATAGGACTTGATCCTCTGCCCTTATCATGTAATAATAATAATAAATAGACCCAAAATCATTTTCATACCTAGGGCAACAAAACCACTGTAGACCAGTGTTATGTATAATATAAGTATAATATAACATGAAAATTGAAAGTGATTTGTTACACTAAAAATATGTATACCTTGTATGTAGAAACAATTGCAGTAGAAAAGGTGAAGGTCAGTGATTTGTTAAACATTTTGTGAACATTTTACAAACAACACAAAAGTTAGAGGAATTCAACGATTTGGATCAAAACATTTATTTATTGAATACACAATGTTCTCTCGTATTACGTTTAATGCGTTTTTAAATATACTTAAACAAAAGTTATTTCTAAAAAAAAATCGGATTTTGACCTTAATCGCCGTCAGTGCAATCTTATTTTTGTTTTCGCGTGTATTTTTACCATACCTGTAATGCATTGCAGACGATTATAAATAACATGTTATTGACGTTTGAAAAAATTCAACAAAAACAACTTTGTTTTCAAATTCTGCAAAGGTACTTAACCCCTCTTGCTGAATATTAGTCTCCATTGACTTGCCTTTTTGATAAAAAATATATTAAACGAACTCAATGGCTGTTTGTCAGATTCTGAATTCATTTTGGATAAATATTATTTGTTTACAAAAAAAGTTTTTTTTAGTTATCACTTTCTTTCACAGATTCGGTCTAGCTTTCCAATCTCTCAATCATAAAAATTGCATTTTGAGGTTATATGTCATTATGATGTTAGTAAACCACCTTTTTTCTTTCTACTCTGGTTAGGAATGGCTGCAATGGCAAAAAAATTGCATGCTACTCGCAACATGAAGAATTTGCCCCAATTTATTGCTCTTTGTATGACTTCTCAAGAATAAACTTTGTCCAATTCCTACCCTGTTGAAGAGGCTTGGAAAAATTATATCCTCATCGCATAACCTTATGCAATTATCATCGTTTTTAATTATATTATTGTTTGAAACCACTTTATAAATAAATTGTCAATAATAATTTTATGAAAAATATTGACAGTGTAATATTTAAACAGCAAACGAAATTTTAATTTATTTAACAAATATTTATTTATTTACTCGTTATAGAAGAATTTATATAATAAATGAAATTAATAAGATTCTAAAAAAAAAGTTTAAAAATATTTTTATACACATTTAATTATTATCAAAACGCCCAATAACTGAACTCCCACATTCATTTTCTGGCAGATTATTCAAAAGATTTCAAACTATCATTTATTATTACCTTAATGTCGAAGTTTACTGACCCCGAAACATTACCTGAGTATTTTTGTTAAAAGCAATGTTCGCCTATTTTTATGTAACCCAAATTTTCAATACTACCGGCTTACTGACATTTGGATATTTAAAATTCTCTTTAGATTATTGTTTTCATTTTTCAAATTTTTATAAACGAATTTTCCGCAGCGAAAAATATTACATAATATTACACCACGTTTTAGTTTAAATAATTATAAATTATAATAATCTGTATTCTGATTCATTATAATTTTAATTAAATTGCTCTGTAAATTACGAGTATATTTTTCCAATATTGAAATACCGCAAATAATATTAAGATATTGTTTATTTTTCTTCTATTCTGTAATTCCAAATTCTTATGACGCAATATTTTTGCCATTGAAGTTTTGATGAACATTAACAACTATTTACGAGGGGACCGTAAAACATTCATTCGTTGCCAGGTCAAAGAACCGAGATATTTTGTTGTTATCTTGCTTATACCACTGCTACGCAATTTCAAGTGGTTACACAAGAAATTTGTTTATTGGCAAGTAAAACGCAGTATTTGCTAATTTTGTAAATTATTGGTTCATAATAGATTTGTTTTTTTGAACTTATTTATTTAAGACGTGCTAGAAAATGCAAATTTTGGTCAAGTTTGTAATTACTTACTGAACTTGTTTCATATTTTGCTTAGAATTTAATTATTGAAATAAAATTTGTATTATATTTAATTCATTTTTAAATACAAAAATTCATCGAAAATATTTCCCATCCTTTGCTCAAAATATGTTGAAAATTCCTAAAATTGACTAGTCGAATTGGTTTTCAAATAGTATCATCACAATCACAAAGTCTATATAGAAAGTACAAGGAGTAATAAACCATTCATTTAAGTAGATTTCATAGACGTACCAAAATATATTTTAAGAGGGTATACCGTAAGGTACATTTTGTATTGAACGAATGAGTTGGAGCTATGCTAAATGAAAAAACTCTGATATTGAATTGTTATATATCATTGAAAAACAAGGATCCAAGTGCAAGTGTTGATGATATTGTGGAATTAACGGCTGCTATGTTGTGTGTTGCTAAATCAACAATTTATAGATTACTAAAAGAAAGCAAGAATGGAACTCTTCAACCCCCTAAAACGGGGCAAATATGTGGAAAATTGACAATATTTGTGATGATTTAATCGACCCTATTATTATTAATGTCAACAAAGATTCTTCCTCTTCCGAGTCGGATATAGAATAAAATGTAAGTAATAAATGTATTCCAATAATTATTTCTTTTCATTTTTTATTATATTATAATTTAAAACGTATTTTTTTCCCAAAATACACACCACTGCATTGCGTTATTGCTTATCTGCTAATCCTTTAACAATAAAGAAACCCTAAACTTTGCTACAACTGAAACAAATACGGGGTCGATCTACCTGGTTTTTAGATTTACGGAAGAAATGTAATTTAAAGTAAGAGATTTATCAAAAATTTCATGGTGCTCCCTGTAAAGGTTTTGCATACTTAATTAGGGTTTATTACTCCTCGTACTTTTTGTACATACTTTATAGTATCATCACAATCACAAAACTATAAATATTGTACTGAAATTTTGAAAGAAGTTAAGAAAGTTAAAGCACTTGTTCGTCTCCATTGCCGACTTTTCTCCTTAATGCAGATAGCCATATACATTTGACTAACCATTTTAGTCACTTCATTTTAAGTATGAACAGACTTTATTTTAAAAAAAATTATGGAAAATAAAAAAAAAAATGTCTGGACTCGCTCTCTTTAAAATTGCTCCAACATATTTAAGATGTTTAGATCTAATCCCACTTCTAAAAAGGGGAGTATAAAATATTTATTTTGTAGTGGACCATTACTGGATAAATATTTTCTAAGTAGGAGTGGTGAAATCTGCGCATCAGACGATTCTAAAATACTAAAAAATAAATTGCAATAACGTAAATAATACTAGTAGTTCAAGTAGGCGAAATTCGATTGAGAACAAAGAAAAAACTATTGCGAATCCCTGGTAATCACCAAAGTTGTCCCTGCTCTGATTGGTGAGTCACTGAGGGTGTTGTCCTCTGACTTTCCCCACCGGCGAGTATGATCAACAGCACCACGCGGCTCTGGCGGTCGCGTAATACCAATACCACGGCGCGAGTTTAACTAGTTAACTTCAATCGCTTGAGTTTACCGCTCAGTTGTTTTCAATCTCTCATCAAGTAAGGACGCGAAAAGTATTTCAAAGTGATCCTCACATTGTGGTTATTGTTGACATTGTCATTTGTTCAATTAAGTGCTAATATTTTCTTACGAGTTTTTCAAAAAACCTAGTCACCACGTCGGCCAGTGTAGTTGGTGAGTTTGGTTTTTTTTTTGAAATATTTTATTTTACGCTCTGTTAATATTTTTGCGCGATTATTAGATATATTAGTGGCAGTTTACCGCTATTTGCTCTAATTATTTTTTTTTTCTGATACAATTGTTTTGGTTTTTCAAATTTATTTAATTAAATTTGGTGAGTAACGTGTTTATCATTATTGTCATTTTATATAAAAATAATGTTTAAGAAAATTTAGTGCTTATTGAGATAAAAATTTGGGCCTCGATTAGTGCTATTTGACTAGAACAAAAGAATTTCATAACATTTAATTTTATTACTGTTAAAAACAAACTTATTATATTATAATAGATGAACTAAATATTACAAAGCAATCTTGAACTAGATTATCGTTTATCACGATTATTATTTTTTGTCGGGTAGCTGTCATTACTCGGTATTTTCATTGTTGTGATTCATACTATGATGACTCGGTAGTAGGAAAATCCCATTTTTTTTATAATTAACTGACCAACCGCAGATTTTCCGGTAAATTTTAACAAACAAAAAGTTACCCAAAATTATTTTGCACTCATTGCAAATTTACTTGAGCCTCGATAAAATTTATTGTTGTTATATCATTCGGTTAATTTATGTTATCTATTGTATTATTTATGTTTTTGTCGAAACCGTTGTTGCCAGGACAATAACATTTAAAAGTGATTATGTTTGCAGACTTGTTTACGAAATAGTATCACCACCAGTTTCCTTTGTTGTTAAAAGATGATTACTCATAATCTCATGATAAAATTTATATCTACGGAAAGTCGTTGTATAAGGTCGATGTGGCTAAAAAACCGATAACATATTTGTATAATTCGAAAATAGCCCAATAAATAAATATATAATTAGTAAGGTCAGTATCGCGAACAATGGATTTTAAAACGTACAGGTATAATTTGTTTTATGTGCTCTAATTGAGATTGGAATATGATCATTCTTACGGAACCAAGTAGAATTATAAATTACGCAATATACCTACCTAAGCAACATGTATAAAGTACACGAATTGATATTATAGTCCGAGCAACGAAATTAAAATACATTTACCAATTTACATTATTACTTTGTAGTTAAATATCGATAATGATTTCCTGGTCTGTAGCGGTTAAAAGTAATTTTTATTAACAATAAATTGAAACTACAACAAAGCGCTCAGTTTAATGATATTCTATTAAGTGTTGACAAATACATATCTGAGCGTGAGTTTTAATATAGATCTACCATATTATGTAAGAGACTTTGACCCAGTTTCCTCATGATTTTAAGGTTTTTCAGTATCTAGTTCAACGGTATATATTTATATTTTATATACATTTTGCGACGTATTTTGTTGTCTCATCAGATATGCGCAACGTAAATTGTTTATCATACAATTTATTGAAAAATTACAACGTGCCAGATAATTTCCTAGAATTATTTATTCATATTATCTATTATTACACGTATTTTGGAGGCGATTACGTAATTATTAAATGTTCTGTGAAATATTTTTCCAGTTTCCGCGAGAAGATTCGTTGGAAAACAACTTGGGGATAATAATAGAATCCTCCAGTTTCCGGAAAACTTGTATAGTACATAAAATAAATCTAAGATACGTGTAGGCACGACTTAAACATCGACAGGTAAATCAGGGCGACCTTGGTGGTATAAACCAGTCCCCATTTTTACCATACTCCATATATAAATGTATATGTGAATTTTTGTTCTTTTTCCAACAGGGTAAAGGCATTTTTAAACCTTGAAGACTGCTATTAAATCCTCCATTTTATTTTTAACTTTAATAAAAAAAGCGAAACACGTTAACTGACAGTTTTTTTTTTATTTCAGATGTATTAAAACAACATATAATGGTTGCCGAATTTGTGGGACGCGGTCAAAGTGGTTCTCCTGTAAATGGTGAAATTCCACATCTGAATTCAAACTTACCAGCAACACACACACGTGAAATGCTGTCAAACTCAACCACACCAGTGGATGATTATAATTCTTCCTACGGGATGCAGTCTGTTAAACATAAGGAGCTATTCTCCCAACGCAAACAGCGAGAATTTACTCCGGATAACAAGAAAGATGATAGTTATTGGGACAGAAGAAGAAGGAATAATGAGGCTGCAAAAAGATCTAGAGAAAAAAGAAGATTCAACGATATGGTTTTAGAACAACGCGTAGTCGAATTAACAAAAGAAAATGCCATTCTCAAAGCTCAGTTAGAGGCTATTAAGGAAGAGTATGGGATCTGCGGAGAAAATGTTGTTTGTGTAGAAAAAGTTTTGGCTAATTTACCATCTAGTGAACAAGTTCTCAGTATATCCAAAAGGCAGAAGATTTCCCACCCAACTACCCCGCTTATGTTCACCGCCCAAAGTCCTATCCCCACACCAGTCATACATCAACCTGTAATGGGATCTCCTCCTCCTCAACAAATTTCACATAGCCACAACATTCTACACGCTCCACCATCCACACATTTAGAACCAGCTTACAGAGAACCAGATTACCATCATTCACATTACCAACTATCTTACCACGCTGGAATACACTATGACTCAAACAATGCCCTGAATCTCTCACGATCTCGATCAAGAGTACAGTCACCTTTTGAAGCCTCAAGTAATTCTAGTGATGAAAGTACACCGGTTGCTCTAACTACAAATGAAGCTAACAATAGTTTACCTTTAAAATTAAGACACAAATCACATCTTGGCGATAAAGATGCTGCAAACGCTCTCCTCGCACTACAGAACATCAAACAAGAACCTGGACCCCGCGCTAGTCCTCCTTGGGACGGTGAAGGGTCTAGTGACGAAAGAGATTCTGGTATTTCTCTTGGAGCTGAATGGTCGGCCGCTGCAACTGCCGCTGCTACTCTTCAAACTCTTAAACAGTCCCAAATCAACATGCAAGATGGTGGAGATGGAGATAACACTACAAAACACAGACTGCATTCAGAAATAGTTCGACTTTCCACCGAAGTCGAACACCTCAAATCGATTATGAATAGGAAAGATAAGTGAAGAGGTTCTCATTGTAGGTTTAGTTGTTGATGTGATGAAGTGGTTACCAAAATGCCACTATTTTTGTGATGATTCTCAAAGGAGATTGGACATATCGTGCTCCAAAGGAGCATATTTATTATATTTCTAGTTATTTATTTATATTAATTAAGGATTAAACTGATGGATATTTTCAACTATAGCACAAATATTGCTTTCATTTGCCAATGTATTCCTATGATTTTTCTATATTACCGAACTTGACTTATTGGCTATTTAATTATTATTAACTAAAATATAATATGATTATCGTTGTCTTATCAGGGGGATTTAACTTTGTCATCTTTGTCATAGGAATTAACGTACCTTTTTAATGTAAGCTGAAAATATGTGTGATTTTTGTAAACTATTTATCTTTATGTATAAATGTATGTATTTTTGTTATTTACCACTTGCAAGTAGTGGTCAATATTATGTTATGTTATCTCATTGTATATTTATAAATGTCGTGTAAGACTCGCTGGACATTACCTCAAAAAAAAAATCTAATGTACTCTTGCTTTATGTATGCGAAGGATACGAATGAGTCAGAATCTGTCACTTGTCCAGCTTAAACATAACTATACATATTATAATGAAAAATCAATATTTTCCTATTACCGATTGAATGTATCCTAATTATGTATTAAAATAAATATTTGCATCGTTTTCAACTTTTGTTTTTTTTTCTACTAAACCTGAAGATAATAATTATTGAACAGGGTGACTCAATTAGACACCCGGTACAGCTGCAGCTATCGATATGGTGATAAAAACATTTGCAGAAACAACAAAGAATTTACTCGGGCCAACTTACAACGACATGTTTCTGCGGCTCTCCTTTTAGAGTGGACCGCGGTAACGTTTGTGTCACTATAGCAATTGCTACAACTGTACTCACACAAAAAGTGTTCAGGCGGCAACGTTTGTGTCACTATAGCAATTGCTACAACTGTACTCCACACAAAAAGTGTTCAGGCGGCAACGTTTGTGTCACTATAGCAATTGCTACAATTGTACTCCACACGAAAAGTGTGCAGGCGGCAACGTTTGTGCCACTATAGCAATTGCTACAATCGTACTCCACACAAAAAGTGTTCAGGCGGCAACGTTTGTGCCACTATAGCAATTGCTACAATTGTACTCTACACAGAAAGTGTTCAGGCGGCAACGTTTGTGTCACTATAGCAGTTGCTACAATTGTACTCCACACAGAAAGTGTTCAGGCGGCAACGTTTGTGTCACTATAGCAGTTGCTACAACTGTACTCCACACAAAAAGTGTTCCTTACTAACATCATTAACGATTTATAGGCACCTAAAGTTGGGAAGATTATTGACAGACTTATTTGAACTCGCAAATTCGCACAAGTGATGCACATTGTTTTCTTACGACCGCGCGATAATAACAAACTGACGTTTTTATCTGGATGTGAAAATGAGACAGTGATTTATGGCGAAGAATGTTCATGATGGTCGATGACACACATTACAATTAGTGAATTGACCTGCGTCTTATTCAAAAAAGTGGATGTACACATTATTTTAAAATCAATGCAAATCACAAACCACTTTACATCGTAGAAATGACTAGAACACGATAAGAAATCTTTGTTTGATTGAATAACCTTCAAATTCATGTACTATATACTTCCTTGTAGTTTCCTAATTGATTACTTATTGCAAACTTTTTTTTTATATCTGACTAGTATATTTAATAACCTTATTTGTGGAAATTCCCATGATAAGCAAATTACTTATACTGACCACAATAGTTTTAAGGGATCCTTAATTTTTTCCAATTATCCCGAATTAATTTATTCACAGATGTTTAAATAATATGCGGTTTAGACTGCACACAGTTTTTAGATAGTTGTGAGAAATGTTAGGTTAGGTTTGTGGCTAATGGGTATATTAGACCATGCTGTTTCATCATCTCTCTGCTTATGCATATTTCACTATCTTACTAAGGCATTTGACAGTGCAGGTGGTGAGCTAGTTCTGCAGCCATTTATTCCCAAATTCAAAAGACCTGTTAAATGTATCAAGAAACTTAATATCCAATATTTTTTAATATCAATACTTTCTTGAATTCCTGAATGTTATTATTATGTTTTTTTTTATCCAGTTTATTTATTTATCTATTTTATCCATTGCATTTGATTAACTCTTGAAACAATCGTTAATAATTATTGAGTGTCAATTTACTGAAATGTGATGTATCTAACATACAGATTGCGAAAAGTGCTACAAGGAAAATATGAGAAAAACACTTGAAAGAGAGTGAAGAATAATTGCGCGCAGTCAGCTGTTGCCAAATGTATTTGTATGTAGAAATTATTCCCAATTTTTGTCGGCAACAATGTTAAATACCAGTAATTGTTAAATCGAAAGCAGTGTATAGATTTTATTTATTGCAGATTGTAATTGGTCCATTTATTTTCTTGAGCTACATTATTTTATTCTCATCTGTGTTGATCTCACTCATTTTTTAAAAGTCAATAATATTAGAGGAAAGTCACCAAATATGGAATAGTATCCTAATATGGAATACCTTCATTTCTCTAAGACTACAAGTATGAAACGCAACATTAGACCATCTTCTGTTTCATTTGGTCTACTAACTATCGCACCCACACCATCGAGTCAGATGCGCGAATGCTTCACGTGTGGCAAGCGTTTTTTGTTTTGTTGTCGTGCAGAAAATTTTAAAGGTAAGTAATAAACGAGTATTACCAGCTGTTATGTTTGTTTACGTGAGTGTTATACTATTTAGTATATCGGTATTATGTTTATTTCACCATTTTGTGATCTTTTGTCATTAAAATATTGTGACTTTAAAAAATATTTAGAAGAGTTTGAACTAGTATAAAAATCCAAATATGGACAGTAATCGGTGTCTAATTATGGAATATTAAATTAAATGCTTGATGTGTGGGCTATGGGCACATTATGATTGAGCTGGTCCAGAGTTTGATACTTGGATCTGTGACTTTTGCAAGTAATTATGTAACTTCTTCCATTTATCACAATATATTATATTTATTTAATTGATCTCAAAGACATTAATGTCCTTTTTTGTTATTGTTATGTTGATTTATGCTTATATTCCATATATGGATACCTATTCCATATTTGGTTACTCATTTGTGATTTTGTTTTTTGTGTTAGATTTTAATTTGATGACTAATATATTAAATATTAATATATTAAAGGCTGTTAATTACTACATATAAATTTATGACTGATTAGTAAAAACATTAAACTGATTTAATTTATATGAAGTTTTTTTTTATATCCCAAAAACAAAATGGTATTCCATATTTTGTGACTTTCCTCTACCAATCTCGAATTTTTCCCAGCAAATACGGTGTTATCCTGTTTTAATAGACTTTTCGCGATCTATATATGCTCTTAGTAGTTCCCGTAATCTATTCGGATTTAGTATGGTACACAAACCTCATATGTATGGTATAAGGTATAAGGCAGGTGAAGAAATGGAAAAATTCCAATGGTCAGCCCCCGTATATTAATTGAATATATTTCCAAAAGTTTTAATAAAGGTCAAAACCGTTTCAACAAGGGTAATCTACGGTTATACGAAACGGTTAAAAATAGATTATACACTTAAAACTACAACGCATTTATTTCGCATCTAGTGCACTGACCATGAAATTAATATGGGACACTGAATATTATGAAACTGTTATATCTGGAATACATATATTTATATCATTTACAATATTATTATTTAATATGTATGCTTGGAGTAAATTCGCAGAAATTAGCAAAATGTCATTGACCTAAGATAGTAGTGAAATATATTTCATAGTTTTATCACTGTTTAAACGCGTTATTTATTGCAGGAGATTATACATGAAAAATACCATAAAATATGGCTATTCGAATTTTATTTTTTTGAACAATTTTACTTCCCAGAAATCACTCGTATACAGTTCCAAAAATAATTTGAAGGTATTCCAAAAGGACTCATGTTTAATTCTTGTTGCTTGTGATTACATTGGATAAAATTATGAGTCATTTCAAAGTCGCGTGAAACATACGAAAACTATTTGACGATTTTCCGTTGCGATATTTTAAAAAAATAGTGTTTTTTTGTTGAAAATAATTATTTGGAAATTTTTGCTTAGTCATTTAGCTAGCACATTTTTAAGATTGGTCATTATACCAAACAAAAATAGTTTATAAATTATTACATCCTATGAAAGAGGACAATACAAAACTTTATAGTATACAGGGTGGTCCGTAAGTTATGATAAACTAAAATGGAAGGTGCTTGGCCTCAAAATATTACTCATAATATAATATCAGTTTCACGGAATTTCCTAGGAGACGCCACATAGGCATATTTGTGGCATAAAGTGCTCCAAACTTTTATGCTGTTCCAAGTTAGTGCTAGTTGTTTATTCCTGACGATGCACATCTTGTAATTTGTGAAACCCATCGATATTTAACCCTGCAAAAAAATACCAAAGCATCAGCTGGAGTTTTGAAGATTGTCATTTCACAACATTTAAAACGCATTTTACCAGCTAACATACACATAGATTCAAAAGTTTTACATCACCCTAAATCTCCGAAAAAAAAATGTGTTCATTATAAATGGATCAGAGATTAATCAAATAATTAGTTTCAATGAAAAAAAACGTGTATATTCGTCAAAAATTTTTATTATCCAATAATAAACTTGCTTTAAACATAAAAAGTCTTAGAAATTAAATACAAATTGATTTTTTTTAAAGAAAAGGTTAAGTGAGAACCTGCATGAGAACTTTTAATAAAGAGTATTTTCCACCTCTAGAATTTATGCAAGCTTGAAGTCGCCTGCCCATGCTGTTTACCAAATTATTGATATTCTGTTGAGGAATTTTTCGCCATTCTTCTTGGGCCGCATGAACAAGCTCTTGTACACTCCTGGATGGATTTCTTCGTGCAGCCACTGCTCTGGCAAGCATGTCCCAAGCATGTTATATGGGATTCATGTCAGGAGATAGGGCAGGCCGGTTCAAACGATTGATCCCTTCAGTTTCAAGTTACAGCTCTGGTCCGATGAGGTCGGGCGTTATCGTCCATAAAAACGAAGGAATTGCCACAATTGCGCGCCATAGTCTCACGTGAGGATGTAGAATCTCTCTGAGATACCTTTCACCAGTCATCGTTCCCTCCACATGAATTAATTCTGTGCGATCATTTAACATGATACCAGCCCAAAACATAGCACTTCCTCCTCTGAAGGGCGGCACGGGGCGAGCATGGGCAAGGTGAGCAACTCTCGTTGGATCCCGCCACACACGTATTCGATGGCTATCTTGTACCAAACAAATCCATGTCTCGTCGGAAAAAAACACCGAATTCCAAAATTCTTCAGGCAAGGTCGCGTGTTCTTGAGCCCACTGTAGTCGGCGAACTTTGTGCTCAGGTTGTAGTCTGGGCACTCTTATTGGTCGGCGACACCTCAAACCTGTCGCAAGTATTCGTCTTCGTAATGTCGAGATCGATACTTGAACTCCAAACGCATGTCTCATATCTCTTTGGAGTGCTGGTATTGCCATGGTCGGGTTTCTTCGGATAATTAAGTGGATATAGCGGTTCTGTCGCTGATTAATAACACGCCTTATACCGCTTCTAGGTCTATCGCGAAGAGAATTGGTCTGGAGATACCGGTTCCATACACGAGACACATCACTTTGCCAAACGCCAACTCTGTTTGCAACGAACCTTTGAGAATGACCTTCTTCAACTAAAGCCACTATTCTTGCACGGTCAATCTCACTTATGACTTGACGATTCATGTTTGCACTTAAAATCGTAAAAATCAAATGCCTTGAATGTTAAAATGATCGCACCAAAAATGTTATCTTACAAAAAAAACTGTAAACATCTGTATATTGCAAAAAATATGGAACATATTGAAATGGTAAACATTGATAAACAAGCCAACAAAAAATTGTTAGCGCAAAAAAATTCCTTCGCATCCGAAGAAGGTGATGCAAAACTTTTGAATCTATGTGTATTTCTGTATATTTCTCTAATGTGATTCTTAAATCTCTGGAAATAGAGTTTTTCAAACCGCTTCCACGTCTTTAGCGGTTTTAATAAATGGTATTGGTAAGATCCTAAAATTGTTCATGATTCATTATCATCATGTACGAAATTTCTATTGGTTCAATGACCTCTAACTATTCATTTGCGTAGTACGCAATCAGAACATACAATTTTTTTTAGGATTTCGGTACCGAACTCTTTTAGCAAAAAATTATATTCCTACATGAAATTGTTTCAAAATCTAAACGATTTTTTAGTTTATTAATTTTTTATTTAACGACGTTATAATGTTTTTATAAAGATATTATTCTGAGTAAGATTGGTTATACTGCATTGTTCAAAGTTGTAAACTAATTATCATTGATGAAGTAACGAACACTTCTTGAAAACCTTGCAAATTTCATTGAAAACAAATAGCTAATCAATCATAAATCGAAGAAGCAAGGACATCTGAGATTAAAGTATGTTGTTATCCTGATATCAGTTCTTTTTATAACTATTTTGTTCAACTAATATTTTTATGCAATTAATTAAAGACGTCAAGAGATTCGTTAATTATTATTCTTTTTCATTCTCATGTCTAATTAATGAAACAATGAAAAATATATCAATAACTACATCACCTTTTATTTTAGCTCTAATTGATATAAATATATACTTCAAATTGAGAAATATTTATTTATCAAATGTGTCAGAATATTAATCTCGTTAAATCACCTGCTAATCTTATTTTCTTAATCACTCATACTGCTCAAGAGAAATTTTCAGAGAAATTGAAAGAAAATATTTCGTATAGTCTATCTAGTCTTTGTGGAATCCAAAAAAAGTCAAGGAACCGTTTGTTGGTCACATTTTTTAATTCAATTTTTGGTAACGGTAAAACTGATAGATTAGTGGCATAACCGACATTTACTGTCATTTGTCATTGTCATACTGTGGATAGTGAGGTTAGATTGAGTCCTTTTTTTCTTTATTGGGATTGGGATAATTTGCACAGCTTATACAGGGCAGTATTCTGGTCTAGCTCTAGGAAATCGAATATCTCCAAATGGATCACGTGAACTAAACCTTGACCAGACTGAAATTCTTCTCATCATGCCGTACTAGAAATTTTTTTAACATAGGTGTACGATACAATTTTCCAAAGGGTTCATTTATTTTTGATTTCACACTGAATAGGCAAACTTTACTATTAATAATTGATAAGAATAGTAAATATTATAATTTTAAATACTTTTAATGTTCTCTAATTAAAAAACGATTAACTTGCAATGTAATCTCAATTTAATAACGATCACAGATAAATCAAATTTGGTAGTTTTATATATACAGTGCTATTCAAAAGTCCCCTCCCCCTTCGTATTTTTTGAACGGCTACACTTACATTAATAAAATTTGGAGGGTGAAAATAAAGTGTTGTAAACTTCTCTACGAATGGTAACAGGTGACGTAATAGTGATAGATGACGTCACAGTGCCACTCTGGCCAATTATTTTAAATAGGACCTTATGGCAAGTGATATCTCGTTTGAAAGGCATTGACATTGGCTACATAGCCATATTAATTTTGTTGGGGTTTAAACTAATTTTGACGGATAAATTAAATAAAAACCAAAATTATTGAAATTATTTTTTTAAATTTAATTAATCAATTATCAACAATGGATTCTTATAGAAAGTGTTCGAAATGTGCTCCGTCTACTTCCTGACAGTAATACATCCTATTAGTAAACTCTTGTCGTACTCGTTCGAATGTGTCAGCTGAAATTGCATTGCATTCTTCAATAATTCTTTCTTTCAAAACGCCAATGCTATCTGGTGCCGTAGTATAAACCTTGGATTTCAAGTACCCCCATAGAAAAAAATCTAATGGTGTCAGATCTGGTGACCGAGGTTGCCATTCTATAGGACCTCGCCGGCCGATCCATCTACCTCGATATTCTTCATTCAGGTAACGTCTTACTGCACCATAATAATGTGCAGGAGCACCATCTTGTTGAAATGATATTTCCAGATGGCCGAATTCATCTGGATTATCTTCCAGAATTTCAAGAATTAACAGCTCAATTGCATTTTGTAACATCTCCAGATACACTTCACCGCTTAAATTCGAATTAAGGAAGACAGGACCAACTATGTGGTTTCCCAAAATACCTGCCCAAACATTGACTTTTTCTGGAAATGTATGTATGTATGTTGTACACGAAATGTGTGAGGATTTGTGTCACTCCAATACCTTACATTTTGTGTATTCACATTTCCATTGAGGCAAAAAGTACTTTCGTCACTAAAACAAATTGTTTTTGTGTAATGTGGGTTTTGACTAATTTTATTTGTCATACATTAACAGAATTCGAGTCTTCTGTCGGGGTCGTCATCCGAAAGGTGGTGCACCATTTTTAACTTGTATGGATGAAATTTATTTTTAGCCAACACTCTGTACTGTACTTTTACTTACTTCACAGATGGACGCAACCTCAGTTGAAAAGGAAGTAGGGTTTACTACCATTTCAGCAACTATATCAATTTTTTTATCATCACTAAATGTTGGTCGACCAGATCGTTTGGCATCTTGAACACTACCTATTGCTTCAAACTTGCGAAGAAGCTCCCTCAAATAAGTTCTCGAGATAGGGCGATCTGAGTATCTCTCATTAAATAAACGTTCCGCTTCATGAAGATTCTGTCTAGATTCACCAATTATTAAGATAGCTGCTACCTTGTCGGCTTGAGTACGTACCATTTTGCCTATGTAAACTCTTAAACGTCTCGTTAAACAATAATAAAATTAAATATTTAAGCTATTTAGAAAAACTTTGCAAAGCAACAAATACTATTAAATTAAAAACGTCAATTTTTTTGACAACCAACCAGAGACGGACTGAAAAATCTTCAATATTTAAATCTGAAATAATAATTTTCGTATTTATTCAATTTATCCGTCAAAATTAGTTTAAACCCAAACAAAATTAATATGGCTATGTAGCCAATATCAATGCCTTCCAAACGAGATATCACTTGCCATAAGGTCCTATTTCAAATTATTGGCCAGAGTGGCACTGTGACGTCATCTATTACCGTCACCTGTTACCATTCGTAGAGAAGTTTACAACACTTTATTTTCACCCTCCAAATTTTATTAATGTAAGTGTAGCCGTTCAAAAGATACGAGGGGGGGGGAGGTGACTTTTGAATAGCACTGTATAACACATAATCGTAATGATCAAATTAAATGGTTCACCGAAATACAAGATTATATTTGAAAAATTGAAAACATAATAGACAACGAATTTTGGTCCTAACAGCGAGATGATTTTACCCTCTACTGCACTTTCGAATGCAAACAAGATTGAAGACTTTTTCGAGATGGGGAAGGAAATTCCTGCCTAATGACACGAGGCATCCCATATTCATTTTTCACGTTCAGTGCTGCAGACCCAGCAAATGTTATTTCAATGTGTTGGATGAACTACAATTTTTTAAACGTTAGTAAATATAGTAATATTATTTTATGTGTACGTCATATAAGCTGTGTACACCATTTTTAAGGTGACCTTTCATTGTTGACAATAGAATTAAGGTAAATCAGATATTTTTAATTACTAGAAAACCTATTTACCAAAGCAAGCTGTCTGTGCACAAATTTCTTTCAACTTCATAGTCATCATCATCAGAGTTTTCTTCAGAAAAGTAACTGTTGGCTTTTTATTATCATATATTTTTATTAAATTAAATTGCTTTTCAGTTTGGGCAAATGTCCCGAAATAATCTGGTTATTTGCGTATTAGAATTCCATAGTTTATTTCTACTTTTTTTAAACTAAACCTGTTTTGTTGTATAAAAATCATCTGATTTCAATTCAACCTTTGTTTTTGAATGTTATAATTCTAAATTTACGAAGCGTATCATAATGGTTTTCAATAAACGTCGTAATAACTAGAAAAATCGAGATTCGTTCGTCTCTTTCTAAGCTAGGAATACACAAGATCGTACGAACACCCATGCCAGAATGTTTATCAGTGACGAAGCATACACATACAAGCGGGTACACGCGCTCTGACCATGACCACAGTTAACGTTGCGCAATACTTAATTCTAGATTTGAGGGAATCAACACGACTTGTCACGTCATGGGTATTTACAATGTCTTGACAACGTTGCCACATTTAATGCTAATCGATATACATTGTGCATTCTATTGTTAAAAAGTCTGAATAAACAGTAGTTTGTGTCTGTTATGATATGACAAGTGACACATTACTCGATTTAAACGAAACCTGTGGTTGTCACAACCAAAAAAAATAAATTTGCAGTATACATACACAAAAACCAAAGGAGACATAATAATATAAGATAGTGCAATTGAACCCAGGTTTTTGTTTAACAAACCCTACAAAATTCAAATAAAACAGAACACAGAGCCAGATGCTGCAAATGCAATACGCATATATACAGATGGTTCAAAAATGAAAGAAGGCTCAGGATGTGGAGTTTACTCGAGAGCACTAAGCCTAAAGATTAAGTGGGGAATGGGAAACAATACCAGCGTGGTTCAAACAGAACTGGCTGGTATCTCAATTGCCACAAAAGAACTAACCAGAAGAGGAATTTCTGGCAAAAACATAATAATCTGCACAGATAGTAGACAAGCCCTATTAGCCTTGAACAGACAACGTGTTATATCGAGGCTAGTACTAGAGTGCCACTAAGATTTAGCTGACGCCTCGGCAGATAACAATATTATCCTGAGGTGGGTTAAAGGGTACGACAGGAGTAAAAAAGGAAATCGCATTGCTGATTCTTTAGCCAGAGAAGCCGCTGGACTAAAAATTCTAGGACCCAGTGACACCTACGGCCTAACGACTTCGACAATTGCGGAACTAGCCAAACGTTACACCCATGCTCAATCCCTTAAGAGATGGGATGGAATCAAAGGATTCAGTCTTGCCAGGATCACCCTGGGCTACCCTGGGAAGCTGGCGCCGAAGAAATATTGGGCGATGACCAGGAATAACCTACGTTTAACATTAGGATTTCTGATAGGTCACTGTCAACTAAGGAAACACCTCCATACTATGGGGCTAGTGGACACACCTCTACGCAGGATGTCATGGCCTACACCTGCCGATATAAAGGAGATGTCTCCCAGTGACCTGTCCACCTTCCTGAGAAGGACAGGATGGACAATGACCTAGGAGGACAACTCCTCGGGAGGATGTACAATGGGTCACATTGGCCTAAGTGCTGTGAGCCTACACACTCACCCTCCCTACTCTACAGATACAGATAGATACAGATATAAGATAGTTTCTTTCATGTAAACGTTTGCAGATTTAAACCACAAAAACAACAATTAATAACGAGTGGTTCCTCTAATATCAATTACAGCCAAACAAAGCCTCTGGATACTTTCAATAAGGTAGTTGAAGTAGCCTTGATTTGTCTCTAAAAGCGTAAAAGCTGTTTCAGTTTTTGGAGTGTATGTGGAGCTGTTTGTAGCTGTTACCAAGCGTGCTCGATGGTATTAAGGTCGCCCCAAGCAGCAACTGTACCATCTTCCTGTACTTAACTCTATGTAGCAAATGGGACAGTCTGTATAATGAAATTTCTAAATATAGATTCATCATCGCATCGATCTGTAATTTAAATACGAATTTAAATGGCTGTTAATGTTATTTGTTCCTAAAGCTATCATTATTACAGAATTATTATTAAAACAATCAAGATAATTACAAGGTATAAAGTTGCAAATATTTTGTATCGAGTTATTATTTAGAAATTTGTATTTCGATGAATCAATGACATTTCGATATCAACTTTTAATTTTATATATAATGGAGGTGAAGAAAAAAATTTGAATGAGATAATTTATCTACATAACATGGCAATTCACCTCCAAATAAAATGATGTAATATAATTATTATGAAAAAAGTGTATAAAGTATATTAAGAAACATTTTATAGCTATACAATTATTAAAGGTGACAATCAGCAGTCATTAATTTACCAGCTTTTCTTTGGTATTTCTTTGGCTATCAGACTAAGGCACCATAAGTAACCATGGGTCTCAACTAGGTCCCAAGGCACAGGGGTGTGTCCACAGCAGGTGCCAAAATAGGAACACAATAAATCACCGACTAACAGCAATATAACCCACATCAGTGGTCAGATGAGGAAAGAGACGGGATTGTGTATGAAAGAGGAGGAAACTGTCTCTCAAATTATCTTCGAATGTGAAGTAATGTCTCATTGGAAGGAGGATTTCTCCAAAAAGGGCCTAGTGAAAAGAGGAATACTGATCTTTTTACATAAACAGTTCGACCAAGAGCACAGAAGCCCAAAAGCGTACCGATTAGGTCCAATTTAGGTCCTCCTTTACCTCTCCATTAATGTATCTGCTGACGTATTCCAAAGAATATAGATTTCTATCTTCTACAATTTGGTGTAAGACATAAAAAGTCCATTGTTGTTAGTTTTGAGTAAATTAATATTGTTTTTGTAAGACACATCGTCATGAATTTCACTAATGTCGACCTAGTATTCTAATGGGTTTTCCACTATTGATTTTAAATAGTTCATTACAAAGTGTAACCCATTTAATAACCCAATTAATTAAAACAAATGAAAAAAATATTTATTTATTATCTTCATATCGATCAAATGTTTTTCAAGTTTAATCAGCTGGTAATGAAAAGTGATGATTATGTCTGAACTTTCCTCAAGACGAGCGGAGGAGGTGTTCATGTAACTGCGATAGACTATAATTATTATAAGCTGTTTACTCAAACTAATTAGAAAGGTTTTTCAGACTGATTATTTTCTGACAGTTTGACAGTGACATAGTTCTCTATAGATAACACCACATCCAATCCAACAACGTGATACAGAGACTCGGCATAGTCGTCGTTATCCTGATTTTAGCAGCAAAAAAAATCAATTTCAAAGTTTTTTTTATTTCATTATTATCTAGGAAATGCTGTGAAATATGGCAATAGTGTTGTGCTGAACTGAAATCTCCTATATCGTTCAAATTATCACGTCCTCACAGTCAAAAAACAAAATGTTGTTAATATATTACAGAATCGAATAATAACTAATTACATAAACAACTAGCGTAAACAAATTTCGTAAGTTTGTTAATCTCAACTGAGCTATTGTGTAAACATTTTTCTCCAGACAGATCAAAACAATCAAATATTTGATAATGTATGTATAATGTACTTGGTACTGGCTGTTTTTTGTTTTAAATTCAAACGAAAATTAAACGCATTTTAACTACAATAACAAAAGTCTGTGTAGGTTATAAAAAGTATAATCGGATTACGAAAATAAGCTGCGTAGACTGTAAAAAATGTTTAATGTTTTTCAAACATTAGACTGCAAATTGAAAACTGACCTGGGATAACGTGAAAACATGATAATGTTACAAAAACATCAATCCACTGCTGTGGACTAGAATAGTACCTATATTGTGTCACAAGGGCAAAAAATGCGCTTTAGCAGTTCAAAACTATTGTTTCTTATTGTCTGACAGCACGCGAAAATGTCACAAATGCTAGTCAGGTAGTAAACCATAAGCGTCACCGTTCATCTAAGGAATTTATTTACTATTTAATTTTATACCCGATCTGATATATAAATGTAATATGAATCTAAATTCGGTTAGTTAAAACAACTTGATAATTTCCAAGAAACATTACAATAGGGTCCTACTAGGGATTGTCCTAATGACTACTTAGAAATTTTGCAGGTATATACGGTGAAACTTGGTCTCGCCCAAATTTGTATAATTTGTTTTGCTCAGAGTCGCTTACGTTCCATAAGTGTTAACTGTGTTGTGAAAAATGTCTTCAAGTTTCACCCCAGTAAAGTGTAAGAGCGTGCTTAGCTTACAAACGAAGACTGTAGTGAAACTACTATTTACAGGCTTCTAAGGGAGAGGAAAAATGGAAATATATCTCCACCTAAAAAGCCAACTGGAAGAAAACCACTTGACCTTGATGAACATATGCAAAATACAATAAGAAGAAAAGTACACGAATTATATTTTAAAAAAGAGATCCAAACCCACGACATAATTCTAAGAATGGTAAAGGAGGACGAGAATTTGCCTGACATAGGACGAAAAACTTTGTGGAAAATATTACACAAATTAAATTTTACTTGGGAGAAGCAAAGTCGCAAATCAGTGCTAATCGACAACGAGCAAATAATATGTTGGAGACGACAGTATTTACGAGATATCCGAAAACACTGACAGGAGGGAAGACAAATCTGTTATCTAGATGAGACATGGCTCAATGAAGGACATTCAGTGAAAAAAATATGGCAGGACAAAAGTATTAAAACCAGTCGTCAAGCTTTCATAGAAGGTTTATCTACTGGACTGAAAACTCCTATCGGTAAAGGTCGCCGACTAATAATAACGCATATTGGATGCAATCAAGGGTTCGTTGAAGGTGGTTTACTGGAGTTTCAGTCAACATCAACCAAAGACTATCATGAAGAAATGACTGCAGATGTTTTTGAAGAGTATTTTACACAAATGGTCGAATTAATTCCAAATAATGCTGTAATCATTATGGACAATGCCACTTACCATTCGCGATTAACAGAAAATCTTCCATCTACCTCTTGGAGAAAAGCTGATACTAGAAACTGGTTAATCGTAAAAGATATACCATTTGAAGATGATATGTTGAAAAAAGATCTTTTAAAGGTTGCTTCAGATCACAAGCTACAATTCAAAAAGTTTTTTATTGATGAAATAGCCAAGAATCGTGGGATAACAGTGCTTCGTTTGCCGCCATACCATTGTGAATTAAATGCGATACAGTTAATATGTGCCCAAATGAAAGGTTATGTAGCTAGACATAATAAAACATTTAAAATGAAAGATGTTCGTGAACTAATGAAGTACTCATTGACAACAATAACTGAAGAGAACTGGAGAGATGCTGTGAATCATGTAATTAAAGAGGAAGAGAAAATGTGGGTTCTAGATAACCTCATAGAACAAACTATAGAACCGATAGTGATCTCTCTCGACGAGTCTTCGGATGATTCTTGTATGGCCAGCGAAGAGGAAGATACTATAGATTGAATTTTATATTTCCTATAAATGGTATGTTTACTTTACTTGACATACATTAATTCATTGTCGATAAATTTGAATTATGAAAATTAAACTATATTTTCTTTAATTAATTTAATTTAATAAAAATGAAAATGTAACTTGTTAATAGGCCTGAACGAATGAATTTTATCTCAACTGTAATGTCGACCGAATCTAATTAAATAAGCAGAATAAACTAATATCGTAATCTCCGCCTCTGCCGCAATATTTATCGTTTATCTGGCATTGTTCAGTTTTATTACCATATTGTATTTTTAGCTGAAACGGGGATGTATAGATAACCAATACAGACACCTACTTGTTTTGCATTAGAATTTTAGTATTTACTTGTAAAATTCTTAGGATCACTCTTTAAAAGATAAAATTTCTATTTGAATATTTAATGAGACTACTGTGCTGTCAGACATTAAGAAATAGAGTTTACATAGTTAAGGCTGCTAAAGCGTTTTCTGCTTGTTTGACACACAACTGTTTTGCGCCTATCGAATAAATTAAAAAATAGGAAAACTTTAACAGTCACTGACGTTTAACTAAAAAATTGACGTGAAACGTCAAAGTCATCAAGTGACATATGATAGGATTGTCAATTTTCCGCCCTTGGGTTGCTAAACAATACTTTCCCCTTTATTTTTGGTGCTCATATGATTGGTTTTTTGGTAAGGTAGCGAAAAAATGAGGTACAATATGAAATAATAGAGCCACATTTATAAAAGAAAAGGTATTTTATTTGGGGTTCCGTACCCAGAGGGTAAAAAACGAACCCTATTACTAAGACTTCGCTGTCCGTCTGTCACCTGAATGTATTTCATGAATCGTGATAGTTGGACAGTTGAAATTTTCACAGATGATGTATCTCTGATGCCGCTAAAACAACAAATACTTAAAACAGAATAAAATAAGAGATAGCGAGATCGATTTTCATGTCGATGGCTATTGGTTAAGCATATTCGAGCAAACGGCCAACCAGTGTAAAACAATCAATAGCGTGCAAACTGTAGTCGTACTAGAAAGTTTATAATATGATAAATATATATATTACTTTTTTAAATGAAATTAACTGTTTCTAAATGAAAAAATATTTATGAAAATTCAAAATTAGTTTGATAATTATTTCAAACTGTATTACACCTTTATAGATCCATTTTCATACAAAAAGATTCCAAAATCTCTTGATATGATTAAAGAAATAAGGCATTTGTAAAATAAACTACTTTCAAGTAAACTTGATAATAAAGTAAGTGGTGATTCACCAATATGAATTTTGTTAAGTACAAAGTCATATACGAGACACGAAAAACGGATGTTTTGAAATTAATTCTTGTGAAATCGACATGTATATACTTATTATGTAATTTTAATCTAAGCGGTAGATATACAACAATTTCAAACAGCAATTGTCTGTATAGTTGCTGCAATTGTTGAGTCATTACGACTTAGAATGTGTCAATGAGTTAATTTATATACAGATTTAAATATAAAATAAGATTTTTAGTATAATTGTGAACGAAATGTCCTGTATATAGGATTCTGTTGAAAATGTCTTGAATTACAACTCCAATAATATACACAATGAAATTTGCGATGTTACATGTTTTTGTCGCCATCTATGGATAAGATTTTGAATAAATTCAACTTTACTCAGAACGACGTCGTTGCCATTTTTAATCCTAATGAAAATTGTGAATATATTTTTAAATACAAAAAGTTTCAACGTTTTTAAGTTGATTTGAAGATTAGATGTGATTTTTTATATATTCTGAATAACGACATGGTTCCTATTTGAACCTGTGGATTATTATTACATAAATCACACTTAATGCAAAGGCTGCACTAATTTTTTAAACTGCACCACCTAATTTGGCCTCTTGATCTTAAACCTCATAATATTCCCATATTTCTCTTCCTTATAATTTTCCCTTCCTTTAGCTCACATTAAATTGCTCATACAAAGTCTCAAACGAAAATAACTATGTATATTAATGTATCAAGACCATATCCGGAATAAATTTATCTGACTTAATCGCGACGCGTTCGACCAGTCAAGGTCCACACAAAGTTTACAAAACTGCATAATACACAAAATATATCTTTCTCTTTTTATTATGCTGAAACTGCGGAAAACAGAAGATATATTGATAGAAGCAGATTCTGATTTGGAACGAATCACTACACACGTAATTAAGTGATATTATAACTTATATGTTTTTGTGACACACAAATATTACACAAATAATGGCTGATAGGAATCAAGCAACAAAAAAGGTAAGCTATTTTAAAATCCTGTATGCATTAAGAACTACTATGAAGAAAAAGTGATTGTTTATATTATAAAAAATGTAATTTTTAGAATGTTAATAAAGTAGAAGTATTGCTTGGGGTGAAACAGACACAAGCACCTCGTAAAAATGCTACCGCCGTCCTCATTAACGTGGTAAGTATCCAACACTTTACTCTAAATTTAAAAAGGAATATACCAAACACTCACTCACTTGTTTTGAACACATACTTAGTAAAATGCTGTGTTCCTCCTATAATACCATTATATTTATATTTCAGAAAGCGAAATGTGACCAAAAACAACAAAATCCACCTCGTAGAAGTGCTCCAAAAACCCCAATGGCCGTTGTTAGCGCCCCAGATCAAACTTTCATAATGAAACAACAACAAGCGCTTATAAAACAACAAAATGCGATGCTGAAGCAACAGCAAACTATGCTAGCACAACAACAAAAAATGCTAGCTACTCAAACTACAGCTCCAAAACCAGCTGCGAAGTCACAGAAAACTACTCCCAGGGCAAGACCAGCAGGGGCAAAATTGCAAGTGAATGTACACATGAACAAGTGATTGATTTTAACTGACACTGTTTTAAAGATATATTTTTTCATGACAATAAATAATTTTTCAGTTGTGTGTTTCTAATACCCACATAGCATTGAAAGAAGATTCATATGCCAAGTATATGCCTTCAACGTCCCGTAAAAGATGTTTGTTTCGGTACATGATTAGCATATGCTGTCCACATACTTTTGAGCACATCCCTGTACATACATCCATAGCAAGTGCTAAGAATTTTAGATTCAAACTTGTTTTTTTTCCGTAGATCTTTCGCATATGATTCGCACATACCATAAAAGACCACCTGAAGCTTTTTTTATAATTATAAATTATATTTAGCATGTAATAATGATTTACCATTAACTTAGATCCTTTTCACTACATTCAGCGCATATGCTAAGTATATACCTTGAAGAATATCAGAAGTATTTTATTTCACAGATATCCTAAGCATGTGATAGGGATTATCAATCAGGTCAGGTAATTTTACATCAGATCTTCAGCACGTTTTATTCGTTTTACATACATGTATGAATAAATATGTTCTTTTTTCGTTTAATAGATTCAAAGCCATTATTGGTGTTGTAACCTTTCATTTTAAATATGCATCTGCCGATATCAGAATTAACCCAAAAGCCCATCCTTAGCATGTGCAATATATTAAACATGGAATATTATTTGGTACATTTGAAGCAAATGCTACGCATGTACCATAAAATAAAGTCAAAGGTGAGTATATACCTTTAGCATGCGATAATGACTTAATATATATATTCTTATTTAAGCTAACTTCATTCGATATTGAAGCCATTATCATATATATCTTTCCATTTATAATATACACTTAGCATGTATATATCTGAATAATCTGATGATTAACTTTAAATCATATTTTTAGCATGTGCAAAGTATAAAACATGGAACATTATTTGGTACATTCAATGCACATGCTGAATACGTCCTTCGCACATGCGATCACATCCAGTTTCAGCATATTCTTTATCGCATGTGAATAACACATTATTTGGAAGAGTATAGACAGCATCTACATTTCTTCATTTAGTTATTGAATTGAATTGAGAAATACAGCGTGTATAAAATTGATTTGATTATTGATTAAACATTCATGAATTGAGAACAACTATATGGATAATGGAAATACATTTGAGAAGAGTTCCTTTTCAAGAAAGTATTCGAAATAATACATAAACTCATCAAAAGAGGGCGCTGACGTTTATTTGTAGCTTTACACCGATTCATATGTAACTACGGATATCAAATACTGGACCAAAGCTAAGGAATTATACTTACCTGGCGTAGGGGTTGCCGTGATCCACATGGCATACAGATGGTATGGAGGTCCCCCCAGAACAAGGATTTTTCATTGCACTAATTAATAATGTTACATTGGTAAATGGTAAATGAAAGATAAGAGGTTGACAAAAAAGTAAACTTCTATATCATGTACATAGCACCTAAAAAGTGTATGCATTGCAAGCGAGAAACTTCAGAAGAGCATGTGCGAAGTACATTCTTTTCGTAAAAGGAAGTGTAATGGATATGCGTAGGTCCTGCGAATAATACGAAATATCCTTAGCATGTGCCTAGCATGTACACTAGCACATGTATAGAAGGAGATTAATAGCACTCGGGTAGGTATAAAATATATACGCCGACAACACATGCCTAGGATGTACTGTATATCAGAAGGCCTATAGCTGGAAAATGCGTAGCATGTGAAAAGGATGTGCTATCACATGCTTGTTGGCACTTTGAGCTTTTTAGTGCTGGGTACATACTCAGCATCTTATAAGAACATCTTTCATCACATTCTGAAAACCTGACCAGCATGTGACCAGGGCGCAACACAATCTATTTATAGCACTCGTTTTGGTATTATTTGAGAACATGCTTTGCACATACATGTTCTTCTTGAAAATATTCCACGCATATGCTTAGGATGTCAAATTGCTATGTGGGTAATAATTATTAGTATTGTCAATGGTGATGAATTGAAAAATCAACCCCCAACAATGGATAATCCTTCACCAAGAAAACGCAAATTCAAACACAGCTCGAAAAAAAAAGGGTTTTTAAAGCCAAAAAACTTCAAATTGTTGGACCAATCTCTATACAGTCCCGAACTAAGTAATAACTACTTACCTACTTATTCAAACATTAATAATGAACTGTGTGCTTGAAGGTTCCAGTCCCCATAAGATGCAGTGAACGCCTTCAAAAACTCTTTTTTGAATGTACCAACAAGTGATCAGAATAACTGCTTCCAAGTTGTAAAAATGCATGGAGAATACTTTCAAAAACAGATCTAGTATTTAAAAATTATCTACTGTTCTTTTCTAGCTCTATATGCAAAATCTAAAAGACAACCCTCGTATCATCGAGGGTTGATAAAAAAAATGGATCTAATAATTGAATTATTTTTTATAATTTGAATTGGTGTGTAGGAATCTGGCTGAAAAAAGCAATCTCATAAAATCTACAATCAAAAGAAATCTTGCAAATTATATATTTCAGAATAACATAATAATAATAATAATACGAAAAATCACCAGAATAATAATAATAATTATAATATCAAAGTAAAATGTTTAGATTATTTGTAAAGGGATATTATAAATGTGGATTTACTAATATTTATTTAATATAAAAATACATAATACATTTTAATTTTCTTCAAGGTCATATTAGTTAGGCGTATTTTTTATCATCATCTTTTCCAGCTATCCAGTCTTCGATTTCTTGAACGCTAGAACAAATATATTTCACTAAATTGTTTTTATAATTTCAATAAAAAGTAAGTTTATCAACATTATATGAAACCTCATAAATAAACTTATATTTTTTTGTTGGTATCCTCATTTAAAATTGCATATTGCAATTGGGCGGAGTAGAATTCAATGAGACCTCTGGCGGAAAAAAATGTAACTGTCGCAACGAGTAAAATAATTCGTTTTGCACTGTTTTTGTATTATAATGCAAAGCAACGTAATTAGCGTAAATTCGTACTTTATTTGTTCAATTTTGTGTCAGTGACAAGTTTAAAACTGTGTTTTTCTATTTAACTCAACTGTCATCAATTCTGAGGTAATATTATTTTATAATCAGAGAAAATAAGTCGGTAGAAAAACTCGAAATCAGACCTGAAGCTAAACTGTTAATTGAACGCTTGTTGTACTTTTCACTCAATACAAACCTACCTTCCCTGCAAGTTTTGTAGATATAATTATATCAAAAATTAAATGAATACACTAAATCATACCTAAAACTAAACAGTTAATTGAACGCTTGTTGTACTTTTCACAAATATCAACCATACCTATTACTCCAAATATAAAAATATTAGGAGTCAAAATACTAAAGCACAATCAAAGAAAAAGCAAAAGTTTTACAAAACACACACTGAAAATGACTAAAATAGCAAAATAAAACCATTTAAATATCGAAGGGCTTATACGACAGCTGATTTGATTTACTCGTTGCTAAGATGACGTTGACATTTCAGAGCGCCAACTATCGAATTCTACTTTTCCCAGATTGTCAATAGCTGCAGACAAGACCTTGCAAGGCCAAAGTGTTGCTGCAATACATCGCAAGAAGAATTGCGAACTGTGAAGCGGGCTTAATTTAGTATGTTAGACAACCAGACATACACCTCACTTTTGACAGCAGGATAAACAAATATTTAAAATCTAGTAACCAGTCTCTGTTTTGTAGTGTTTTTTTAGTAGATAAAAAAGTACAGCGACGTGAAAATTGTATAATGGTGTCGAAATCAGTAAAAACGTAGTGGCATTAAACTTGTGTGAATCTTAACAATTTCAAGTGAACAATAAAATGCGTTCGGAGTGTTAGAAGCTGTTCAACAATATCTGCAAATTATAAATGTAAGTTTCAATTTATTTAATTGATAATAATTGATAAATGTGAATTATTACCTCAATTTTGAAATATATAACTTGAAATAAGAAAAATTAATTATAAAAAACGTACGTTCTTGGTACTTTAGATAGACATAACATGCCATCTTCTGTAACTAGGACATCATCCTCTATGCGTACACCACCAAAGCCTCTATAGGTTTTTATCACTTCTGGCACCAAAAACTGAGATTTTTTCGGATCTGCTAAAGCTTCATCTAACACCTACACAAATAAATTTTACTATTAATAGCTATAAAATATAATTTTATACTTTATTAAAATAGATACTTACACAATCAATAAAATAGCAGCCAGGTTCAACTGTAATAACCATATTTTTCTCAAGCACCCTAGCAGTTCTTAAGCTCTTTAATCCTGGTTTTGTCGACCGTGCAGGATACCCATCTAAGTAACCTCCTACATCATGAGTATCTAGCCCAAGAAAATGTCCAAGTCCATGAGGTTGGAAAACTGCCCCAATATGTGCTTCCATCATATCATCTATAGATCCCCTAACCAGTCCCCCTTTTTTCAATTCTTCTAATAGTACTCTATTTGCTAATAAATGTAATTCTGGCCATGGCACTCCAGGTCTACCGGTTTTTATAACTGCTTGATTAGCTTTTAAAACAGCTTCATAAACTATTTTTTGTTTTGGGGTAAACCTCCCGTTTACTGGAAAGGTTACAGTAATATCAGCTGCATAACCGAAATAATCAGCTCCCATATCAAAAAGGCTACAAAATTATCACAATTTCATTCAATTAACTTGTTTTTGTAGGAAATTAAAACTTACCACAATGTTCCATTCTTCAACTCGTAATCATTTGGCCTCCCAGCATGTCCATAATGTATAATAGAGCCATTGATACCTGAACCACAAATACAAGTATAAGCTGCATGTCTGCATCCTCCGTTTTTGTAGCAATAGTGCAAAAATTCAGATTCACATTGGTATTCAAATAAACCTTCTTTAGCAATCCTCATCACATGTCTATGTGCTGCTGCAGACACTTCAACTACATACTTGATCACTTCAATTTCATGTTCAGTCTTTATCACTCGCCTGAAACATTTTATATACAGTGTTTGTGTTTACATAAAAGTATAAGGATAATATGGGAACTTACAAATCTGCTATTATAGGAAACAGGGTTTTCTTATCTACATTGAACCTGGAAAAATTAGTTTAATAAAGATTCTATTTGTTGAATATAAGATACCATTCTTACTTGTCAATTCCTTCAAAGGTTGCTTCTATCGCATTTAGACCACTATCACTATTACATCCATTCTAAAAAATAAAATTACCAAAAAAATAAAGAATTGTATAACTACCTACTTACCAAAGTCAATAATGTTTTTCTGTTCAAATCTTGGAGCACAGTTTGAAGCTGAAATAAAAATAAATATATTCTTTAATTTTCATTAAAGGCATCTTTTTATTTTAAAAATCTTCCATCAAGAAGATTATGAGGTAATCATATTTATATCATTATTGAAAAAGTAACTGAGTAGGTATTACTCACCTGATGAACATAGTGGACACATTCAACATTGTAAATCTCTTTGAATTGTTCCAAAGTTGTTGGAGGACCCATCCACACAGTATACTCTGCTGGATAATTTGGAAAGAATAAGTGAGCATTTCCAGTAACTAAATCTATTATTCCATAGCAGCCTTCTTGAGTAACTCCAAAACACCAAGCGAAATATGATTCCTAAAAATTCGTTCAATTGACATATTTTATAATTAGATGTAACCAATGAATTGTATCTACCTGTATGAAATTATAGTTAACATCACTGTCATATAAAGGCACTTCAGTTCCTCCTTGGAGAACAACAACGGCATCTCCAATAACTTTTCTCAGGTTTTCAACAAGACGCTTTCTATTTGTTTGGTACAGGATATTAGGGATCTGGTAAGTATGAGGTCCCATGCCCTGTTTTCTAAATTTTCAAATATAATTAAAATCAATTTATTAAGGAGAAATCAGTACTCACCTTAAAATAGTGTCAGTCATTGTTAGAAGCAGATTAAAAATATATTATGACCAATAGCAAGTTATATACGTAGCAGTTTGGAATTTTAATTGTTGATAAATCGTAATTGTTGTAATTTGGACCACATAATACTTCTGTTATCATAGATTATTCACTGCAAGTGCAGTGAAGAGCAGGATAACCTACTTGAGCCTTGAGCGGATAAGTAATATTTTAAATGTCAATATCTCCAGCTGATTGGCAGTTTGACACTTTAAAGATGTGAAAGTGATCTAATAGATGGAACCACATAAACTATTTTTGATCAATTTACATAGTGATGTATCTGTATTATAAGTTGCATAGTTTCAGTAAATTTTTTCACATTTTTGTGCAGCTCGCCGACAACCACATTGATTACCGCAACCCATTTTACAGCTGTAAGATAACAATTTTTACGTTGGAATCAATACAGTTTAGGATTTGAGGAGTAAATAAAAGATGTATGTAATTTATTAAACCATATTTACTTAACAAAATAAACGTTTCTGACATAAATCAGTTCATATAAAATTAAATATTATATAAAAATGAACAGGTAAAAATAATACTTTCCAAATAGGTACTTCCACTATATGTAAACATTTAACTTAGACTTTGTGCATGAAGATCTCACAATTTCTCTTATAACTATGACTTTTGGTAACAGTGGCGCTATTGGAGAACAATTTCTAAATTAAAGGTTTTCATATTGCGTACCCCAAGCAGTCAAGTAACATTTTTAAAGAAAATACCTTTTTTCCTACACTAAAAAGAATTTTTAATCAGTCAGTATCGCATAACAATTTATTTTGAGATAATTGCATTTGCAGTTAATGTACAGTAGAAGTTTATTTACAATGCTTAATTATTACTACAATTATGTTAAAAAATTACTTATTATAAATATATACAGTTTAAAATTGATTGATAATTGTAAACTTCAAATATAGTTACACTATTCTGCCCAGTCTTTTGCGAATTCTGATTTTCGTAGGTTTTTTTTTCGCTAGATACAAAGGGGTATAATGATAAATAATAATACTCTTAATAATAAATACCATTGGTATTTTTTTTTCATTTACCAAACCGTATTAAAAAGTATTTAATTAGAAGAAACTATACTCGCTACAGGTAACAGAGGCGCATGCCCTTCCCCTTCTTGAGCCTTTACGTAGACGCTTGTGAAAAAACTGAATGATTTGGTTTCATTCAATCATTTGTAATAAACAATTTCAACGCTGCCATGTTTCTGTTCTTTAAAAGAATCGACAAATAAGCTTTTGGGTTGGCAATTGTGGTAAAACTAATGGATTTCTTTATTTGAAGTCAGTGGCGTAACCATTACAGGCTCTTCTCCCCGTATGATAGATTATTCTTAAAAAAAATAGTGAATTAAAATTAAAAATCGACATGAACTGTTAGTAATTTAATTAAAATTATGTTAATATATATCATTTGCTTTTTTTAACAGTGTACTGTCTTTTTGTGTACTTCCGTAATAAATAAATGAATGTCAAATAATTTAAATAAATATATTAGTAGATATACAATCTACCATAAAATCGTTTGAGAAATCGACACAAAGTAAAATCCTTATAAATATTAATGCCTTGAAACACCCGTATGAAATTTTAATAATTTTATTGCATATTTCACTATACAAGGTGTCCCAGGACTTCGTACCAAAAACTTGGCAGATGATAGAGAAACGAAAAATAATTATTGTACTTTATACAGGGTGGGGCACTATGAACGAACTATTCTCTGGCGTCTTAAAGGCAAATAAAATTAGAAAAAATAAGACGTGGAATTAAGTAGATTACTTAGGACTATAATTTAAAAATATTTTGGAATATACAGGGAGCTCCAAAAAAGCGTGCCGTATCAAAGTTAGGTTCCTTTAAATGGAACACCCTGTATTTTATCACATTTTTGAATTGTACTACTTATTAAAAATAATGTAAGTTAATCAACATTTCCCTATACCTATCTAGTTCAGTTTCCAGGATAAATCGATTTTACATAATTTGTAGACTCCGAAAAAATACAATAACTTCAACATAAACACGAATAACCACATTTGCTTCACACCATCTCACTAGAAGCTTTTAACATTCTTTTTCCAATATTTACTGGTATGCTATCATATACAGGGTGTTTTTAATATGACAGTACAACACTAACCATTTAATACATAAAATTCTGGCTTAATTTAAATGGAACACCCTGTATCTGTAGGTTCTGTTGAACGTGGGAATTTATTACCTTTCAGTTGGTATTAGGGTTGCCTATATCTAACTCTGATAGTTCTCGAGAAATTTTAAATTTGTTTTTTAATATTCAATTATTAATTGCTGACATCTAGTTACCTATGACATGATACTCCGATGGAAAGTTTTTAAAAATTCAAAATTTGTTATTTTGACAGTAAGTGCTTTGTTGTATGATTTATTATTGATAAATTAATGGTCTCTTAAATCAGAATTTTATTAAGGGTGAGTACACTATTTTTGGGCATACAGATACAATAAACTTTAAAATTATAAAAAAATAACTAGGTACAAAAAATTCAAAGAAGGTGTTTAAAGTGACGACCATCTTGTTGGATACAAATTTGAACCCTTTTTTGAAAAAAGTTATTGTTCACTTTCTTTAACATTTCTGGTGTTACTGTTTGAAACGCTCTCCTTATCATATCCTTCATGTTCTCAGGAGTGGTTGGCTCTGTATTGTAGACAATACTTTTTATGTAACCCCAAAGAAAATAGTCTAATGGCGTCAAGCATGGGAACCTTGCCGGCCAAAGATAAGGACCCCCCCCCCAATCCATTTTTGTGGAAAAATAATGTTCAGGTAACGCCAGACAATTACACTGTTATCAACATACGCACCATCCAACTGCAGCCACATTTTTTGTCCTGTAGCTAGTGGAACGTCATCTAAAAGTTCGGGTAGTTTGTTACGTAAAAATTTACGAAATTTTCTTCCAGTTAGCGTTAAGTTTTCCTACTAATCTTATTGCGAAGTTAATGATTGAGTACCCTTAATAAAATTCTGATTTAAGAGATCTTTAATTTATCAATGATAAATCATACAACAAAGCACTTACTGTCAAAATAACAAATTTTGAATTTTTAAAAACTTTCCATCGGAGTATCATGTCATAGGCAACTAAATGTCAGCAAATAATTGAATATTAAAAAACAAATTTAAAATTTCTCGAGAACTATCAGAGTTAGATATAAGCAACCCTAATACCAACTGAAAGGTAATAAATTCCCACGTTTAACAGAACCAACAGATACAGGGTGTTCCATTTAAATTAAGCCAGAAATTTATGTATTAAATGGTTAGTTTTATACTGTCATATTAAAAACACCCTGTATATGATAGCATACCAGTAAATATTGGAAACAGGATGTTAAAAGCTTCTAGTGAGATGGTGTTAAGCAAATGTGGTTATTCGTTTTTATTTTGAAGTTATTGTATTTTTTCGGAGGGTCTACAAATTATGTAAAATCGATTTATCCTGGAAACTGAACTAGATAGGTATAGGGAAATGTTAATTAACTTACATTATTTTTAATAGTATAATTCAAAAATGTGATAAAATACAGTGTGTTCCATTTAAAGGAACCTAACTTTGATACGGCACGCTTTTTTGGAGCTCCCTGTATATTTCAAAATATTTTTAAGTTATAGTCCTAAGTAATCTACTTAATTCCACGTCTTATTTTTTCTAATTTTATTTGCCGTTAAGACACCAGAGAATAGTTCGTTCATAGTGCCCCACCCTGTATAAAATGTTTCCCTTCGTTAACGAATTATATATAGGGCTCTAAAGTTGGGATATATTTTTTTAATCTATAATTTGTAAAATTTTGACCGTTTATAAACACCATAATCGCATATTGTAACATAACATTGCCGGTATCTCTTAAACAGTTAATAAGTACAGTTATTATCTTTGGACTCTATGTATTCCTAGGACACCCTGTATTTATATAAATAATAAAAATGTTACTTGAATGGTAGTAAAAATTAAAAGGTTAAATTATATCACAGTGAAAATGTAACAATGTTCAGTGCGCAACCCGTACAAAAATATAAATAGATTATAAAATATGAATTTTAAGAACAACCGCATTCTTCCACTGCCATATTTTCCCATAACCGCATGACCATGGTTGAAGGATAATCAGGATCAATTACCAAAAACGATACAGACGATAATTTCAAAGGAGCGCAGCAAGCTTTCGGTATTACTTTCCTTAAAGCTTTATGATTCCTTCTTTCTCTTCGCCGCATTATACTCTGTATATAAGTATGGTTGTAAGAATGAAGGTAGTTAGGAGGACACATCCCAGTACAATAACCTGCATCGTACACTTGAGGACGAACTATTTGCTCCTGTTCCAGCCCCAACTCACTAAACGTCACGTTCATTGATTGTCTACAACATCTATGCTTGCCACCAGTATCCCTACAGGTAGTTTTATGTTTAGGTTCGTACGGGGATTCTCTACGAACTCTTCTAGATTGAGGGGTGTGTATTAAACTAGTTACAGCTGCTTCTAACGGATCTAATATACAATTAGAGTCTAAACACACTAATTCTAATCCTAAATTTACATCGCCATGTAACCACGATTGAACCGCACTAGTTATGTCTGCTGTACACCACTTTGGTCCTTCTTGGGAGAGATAAAATGTTCTTTCTCTGATAAGTTCCTTTCTTCGGTTACCCAAGATTATGTTCACTTGAACTTTTGGACTGGGCACGTTCTCCAGCTGCGGTGGTACTAACAATTTCAGCTCGGCGCTCTCCAGCTCTACGTTGAGTTGTGGAGCTACTGGAAACCTCAGTATAACTGTGGGGTATTTGTCGTTGTCCCTCACTAATTTACGATCTGAAACAACAGAATACACAATTAATAATCTATTCAATAATTAAATTTTAATTTATTGTCTAGCATCTTTTTCTAATCCGTTTCATATAACGATGGCTGGCAGTTTTCTAGAGACCGTATCCGAATTTCACGTTTATAAATATAAACTCAGTAGTCTATACCTAAATTCAGAATTTAAGTTGAGTTAATTTTAGGCTTTTTAAAATTATTTTGAAGTAATGTTAATTAATGCCACACAACCAATGCGCGTCTACAGCGAATACTGGTACATTTATTCCTCGGAAATGAAAATTTTAAAATTTACAATTTTATTTCAGAGGTGTAATATAGAAAAGTTATGGGGATTGTTCACACACAAATAAATGAACCCCATTTTAAATAAATGTATGGTACGCTTATGGTCAATGGTAGGATATTTTTATAAAAAATTTAACACCAAAATGAAGTTTGATATATGTAGTATGGGTAAAATTAAATAAAAAAGGTTTGATATATCGAAAATATTTTCAAAATGTGTATTATACAGTGTGACCCTTTTTGTTTAGAAGCACCCCTGTAAAATCTGCATTTCTCAACCGATTTTGATTTAAGTTTTTTTGTTAGATTTAGTATTAAAAACAGTATTTCGGCACAAATTTTCATAGTCTACATTTTACGTAAAATATTACTGAAAATACCACTTTTTCCAAATTCATGTTGTAATAACTTTGTCGTTAATAAAAATTTTTTCATAAAATTTTGGTAGTTTACATTTGTGATGATTCTGATACTGTTTTTGATACTGAATCTAACAAAAAAAAATTAAACAAAATCGGTTGAAAAATGCGGATTTTACGTGGGTGCTTCCTAACAAAATGTGTCACACTGTATAATATAAATTTTAAGGCAAGTCTATTTATAGAGCTACAGTAGAACTATTTTATATGAAATGTTAGGGATACGCTTTAATGATTCTTTCAAAAATGTCAATATTAATCGTAGTCAGATGTTTTGACCTGAATGATATTACGAATACTACTTAATATAACACGTTTTATTAATACTTCATATAAGATCACATCGGGAATATATCAAAAAGTTTTGTCACCGCTCTAGAAAATTGAAAAAGTATATCCTGTTTACGATAGCAATAAAAAATAGATCAATACTAGTAACTCTCATCAGAGGAAACAAAACAAAAAAAAAGAATTTGGAAAAGCTTTAAATATATCTGCAAACACAAACAAGATAAATAAGAGTTGAAGGAAATAGCAGCAGCACAACTTGATGAATGAATGAAAATATAAAGGAATAAATAGAAACATTGTAGTTGGAAGAGCAAAATGATTAATAAGGAATGCGATGAAGAGGCAGAAATAATGTGAGGTCATGGGAACGAATGGAACAGACAAGAGATGGAGGTTGGGAGATTGAAAGTACCAAAAGAAAAAGAAGGAGAAGAAATAAATGTGGAGTTAGTAAGAGACATACTTTTAAGGTTATAGGTTGAGAAGATCTGACCATTGGAAAGATCTAGTAGGGCTTATACAATCAAAGACTCTTCTGGGTGACTACAACCTGTTGAGATCAAATGAATGCATAAGTCAAAGTAAAACTGCGCTAAGAGTTTTAACAGGGATCCTAACGGGACATTGTCGCCTGAATGGGCACCTGAAAAAGCTCAAAATAGTGGAGGAAGAAGAATGCAGATTTTGTGGAATGGAAGAAGAAACCTCCATCCACATACTTTCCAACTGCACAGCACTTCAGAATCCTAGAGCACTGCACCTGGGAGATTACCGGATAGAAGAGGAACATTTACCTAAGTTGAAGCCTGCAGACATCCTAAAATTCCTTCGGGAAATAGGACTAAAGGAACTACTAGTTTCTGAGACTCTCCTCAGAAACTGAGTAGAAGTAAGGGGGCACAAATAGATCTTTTAGGTCTCAGTGAATATCAACCCAAAAAATAAATACATACATACATACAAGGTTATAGGTTGATTTTTCAGCCTAAAAATATACCTTTCGACAGTTACAAAACATTCGTGCCCTTGTACCAAAATAATACGTTATAAAATTTGAGTGTACTAGAGTTTTCAACGGCCTATTGTCATCGAATACTCGAAAAACGCATAAGGAGCCGATTGTGCTCAGATTTTAATGACTAAACAATATTTTCAAGAGGCTATCTTAACAGACGCGTACAATTTGAAGAGGGTCTTCAACTAGAAAATAAAAACAATGTTTAAGTAGTGGAGGAGCACTGACCTATATTGTTTGCTTTTGACAGGATATTTTGGTAATTCTGGATATACATGGGAACTGAATACCAGTCTACACGTGTATAGTGAAATCCAAAACTTGACGTGTTTTTTTTTGTATAGTAAAAACGTTCACTGTTTCGCAGAAGCTAGTTAGTCGAACACGATCCATAAAAACTTTACGGTCTTTGTTTCTGGTATATGTATTTTAATTATTTTTGGTTCCCCTACATTATTTTTTATACAAGTAAAAACCATTTGCATTTCTTAGGCCGGATTCGACCGTTTTATTAGACACACTAAATGTTTTACAGGGTGATTTATTTATTTTAAATATTAAATTCAGGTTCAAGGTTCTTCGACCTAACAAATAGACAAGGGTAAACATTAGCGGAATTAACATTCGTCCTTTTTTATATTCATGATAATCTTTTTATCATTTCTAATAATATTAATCCGTAACTGGATTTTCTGTGATGTATTTTAGTCTTATCCCTTAATTTCTTGACAGTAACACTCTGTATAATTATTCCTGAGGTATCTGTGTGTGGTTTCATCTCACAAATAAAACTACAACGAATTTAGGTCGTTAATGTTATTATGATGGTTTGTTAGTAGGATTTCCACAACACAGGATTTGAATTTGTTTTATTTTAAATTTAACAGCTTTAAATGAAAACATGATATTGTATATTTAAGTACAGTGCTGTAGGCGAAGGGGTTGTTATTTAATACACCTTTTCTTTTGTAAATTTCAACAGTTTTTTCAACAAAATATACCAATCTTATTAACTTTTGTATTGTATTGTTTTTTGCCAGGCAAATTATTCATCTTTATATTACGGAGCTTCATATTTTAAAAGATGATGAAATTTATCTTTTTTTTTTATCCATCCGGAGATCAATAAAGCATCTAGTGTACGTTTCATGTGTGGTATGTTAATTTATTAAAACTTATTTGTAAATGAAACCTGGCTGGTTGAAAATGTGGAATAGAGGAGTTCAGTCTAAGGTCAGTGTGGCCAACAAAAAGTGGTTTTTTCTGACAAGAATGACAGTTAGGGTCTAACATTCATTGCGTATATCTTGAAATTTAAATTGACTTTTTAGCTGAATACTCAACATATCGGTGGCCAATAATTCTAGGAACTTTTGGCAAGTCACCATTTCATTTCTGTTATTCTGTCACTAATTATGTCAAATGTCAGTTATATTTATTTTTTAGTTGTATCTCTATTCTTCTAATTACTTTTTCCACTGACATCTGACATAACTAGTGACAGATAACAGAAATGAAATGGTGACATGCGAGTTCCTAGAATTATTGGCCACCGATATGTTGAGTATTCAGCTAAAAAGTCATTTTAAATTTCAAGATATACGCTTCGGGGGTGTATTCATTATTTTAATAAAGCAATATAGTTGTTCGCAATGATAAAAAACATGCAAAAATCTTATGTTTTGAATGGTAGACCTTAACTGTCAGTCTTGTCAGATAAAATAACTTTTTGTTGGCCATACTGACCTTAGACTGGACCTCTATTATAAGGAATTAGAATGTCAGCTTGTGTATTGACCTGTACTCCGTCCCTGAACAACACTAGGTATGACATAGTAAATATAAGTATTTATAGTACATCCTACGTTCCTAATCCGATTAAAAATATAATTTTGATGTAATTTTAGCCTCAATTTTTTAAAAATAAATAACAACTGCATGTGGGAAAATTGGAGAGCGTTCACAATTATCACACAAAATATTGATGTTTTGGAGAGCCCCGCATATTTCTACGAATACTTGAAATTCTTTTTTTAAGAGTCATACTATTTTTAAACAATTCCGTATTTCCTATAATTTGGAGATTAGTTAAAAAAAACTACGTTCCTTGGAGGAGTTTTAGGGTATCCACAAGTTTTCCTCATCTATGCAGTTGACTCTCAGAAATCTTTTAGTGCCCTAAACCCTTCTCCACCGTTTTGAGCTTATCGCAAATTTTTATTTATGAATAATGTTTTTTTTCATTACTTACTAGCTGTAAAAAGTTCTTCCAATAGATTAATCTGCTTATATAGGTAACCTTTCAGTCCATGACAGTGATGATTTTTTTAAACTTTCGATATAAATGCAGATTGGAAACACGCTGAGTCAATTAAAGACACAGTGCATTATTTTCTTTAACATCTTGACTTATCATATATTTGAATATTTATTGGTATTCAAGTGGGAGACAATTTTTACACAGCATTTTTTGCCAGTACCACGTGTCCTTATAGCGTTTACAAAACGTTTACATACAGTTAAGCAGCTTAGAACACCCTATGCATGGTAAATAAAAACATACCGGGTGTGTATCCGTCTAGAGTCTAGAGTCTAGAGGCTAGACATGTACGTTATATTGTTAAACCCACTTAAACACCCAAAAGATATTAAACCATAAAAAGGAATTGTTTGCTCGCAGCCACTTTAAATTGGATAGTTAACATTGGTTCATTTTAATTTTTTTAACAAACTACAGGAAACTGTCATAGACGTACGCAATAACAAAGAGTGTAATTTACTTTGTTTAATGCAAACCAAAAAAATTCTTTATTAAAGAAGAAGAAAGTGGCTGAAATGAAATTGGGGGCCATGAAATTTTTCTACAAAAAGTTTGAGACCTCGCCCAAAAATATATATTAGCGATAGAGGGGGGTGAACCCTTTTCATTGGTAAAATCCCCCCCCCAATAATAATTTCTTAGGCAGTATAAGACTCGCTTAAAAATTGATTCAGGAAGAATATTTCGTAAAAAAATAATTTTTTCTCCCGAAATTTCTCAAACCCCCCAAGTCATAATTCACTTTCTATCGCTGTTGGTACGTCTTGATAGCTAGAATTTATTTCTGATTTTTTTAATAAAAAAGGCAAATGAAGTGAGCCTGAAGTAACCGGATATATTTTGAATACAATTTCCTGTCCCGAATGAAAGGTGCAACGTTCTTAGAACTATCTCAGTAGTCCTCGTAATGCCGGTACTCGTATTAACAAAAGACAAATCTATTATTAAATCTGTACCATTAATAAGCCTTTCTCTAGAATAACACCGCAAAATGATGACATAATCTACCGTATCATCAGAAAGAAATAATGTTTTTCTATAGAATGAGGTATCATAAAAAATATCAAGCTGATGGTTTCGTTGAGGAAAACCAATAATTTGGGAAACCCAAACAACAAATACTTTTCAAATGCCCATTACGTGATTCAACAATGTTTCGTGTAAAAGTAAAAAATGCGAGCCGGGTTTGCATTTTTGGACAAACTTTGGTCTCTGAAAATGTCATCAAATTTGATCGAAATGTTAAATCATCAAGGATTGGCGCTGGATCCTTTTCTACAATAATATCGCAGTATTGCTTATATGTTAGCTATAAAATTCCAAAGCATAAGACAATTATGTTCCATGTTCATTCATTCAAACGTTTGGGTTGGGCTCAAATGAATCTTTGTACCATTACCAGGGTATATAAGGGGGGGGGGTTTGGGGGTTCAAACCCTCCCAATAGAAAATACAATAAAGGTACAATAATTTTTTATTAGCATACTGCCGCAATATGAGTATTCATCGGGATGTGGCAATAGAAATAGATTCCTCTACAATTGTGAATAATTTAACTGAAGAGGTTAAATTTACTTTCGTGAGTTTGATTTTCTGTTTTAATAAAAGCTTCAATTTTCTATCATCTCTCACTTTTTAAAATAGGTGCTCCCAAATTAATATACAGGTAACATCTCGGCTGGTATGGGAATGCGGCGAAGAACTTAGAAGACTGGCGACTCGGAACAGTGTAACACTGGAGTGGGTCCCAGGTCACAAAGGAATCGCTGGCAATGAAAAAGCTGACAAACTTGCAATAGCAGGATCGTCAACACTGATGAACGGACCCGAACCATTTGTGGGCATTCCAAGATGTTCAACTAGGTCATGGTTAAAAGGGTGGGTAAAGGAACAATCCATATATAAAACTCTGGAAGAATACGCCCAGGCAAACATATGAGAAGAAATTTATAAAAGATTTATCAGAAAAAATAGCAAAAGAACTGCTCTCAATGAGCAGGAACAAACTACGCACCATAACAGGACTTCTTACGGGACACTTTCCCACAAAGGAGCACCTGAACAAAATAGGGCTGTATAACGGAGACCTCACATGCAGGAGATGCAAAAAGGAAGACCCCAAATGACTCCAGGAGACTTCTACAACCAACCAGTAAAGAACCTGTGAACAGTGAACGGATTGGCTGAATAGGCTGTAGTCAGAATGAGAATCCACAATAAGCACAAGAGACTGAGGTGGTGCCGGCGAAGGGAAGGCTCCTTTAAAAAATATATATACATGGTTATAACCATTTCAGCAGAAGGGGGCCAAACGAAAAACGATGTTTGAAAATACTTTTAGATGTAGCCAAGTCAAACAAATAATAATAATTAATAAAAAAAACTTAACATTATTTCTTGAACATGAAAAATTGCTTTAGGTCGTGGCACTCGATTTTTTTTGCCTTAGGCGGCGCCTTCAATAAAGCTTTCCCCTTCTAAACCTATCAGATGAAAAAACCAAAACCCTCCCCATTACCCATGTTATCTACCATGTAATCCTTTGTGATTCCACCAAACGGTTCCGGACCTGTGAAGGCACCCTTAGAACCTTTTCAGTCAAAACAGTCTAATATACAGCTTTAAGTAAAGCGGTCTGAATCTTTGGCGTTAAAGTTAACTAAGCATGATAGTAGCCAAAACATACAAATATATTTTTCCTTGTTAAAAATGAACGAGCCCGTGTTAATTAGAATATGCCACACTTGTTCCGAATAATATACGATTTCTTCGAAAAGTAGAATTGCAGTCACGAGAAATCCTTTTAGCAATAATGACATTAGTATTGTTAAATTAGGGCTAGACTATGATGAGTAATCCTCGTGACGCAAATCAACCTGATATACATCCGCATGTTAATAGCCTCAGGCAAGGTAAGAAAGTTTTTCGTTAGTGAACTTTTTTAATATCTTGCTTCAATCATTGATTCCGGACCACAGAGAATTAATATTCACCATAGGCGGCATACTAAACTAAAAAGGGGTCAAGATTTTTTTAATACTTTTTCTCTTTCTGATTTGATGTGTTTACAGGCACGTACTAATTTTAATTAAAGAATTCACTTGTTATATCATGTGAGTGAATGGCAATACTTTGTTGATATTATTCAAAGAACTGTTACAAAACATTTAAAAAAATATACAATTACTTTTCTTAACTTGAGTGTATACGTACAGGAAATAAGCTATCATTTCATTAAATGATTTACAAGAATTTAATGGTAATTATCTGAAAAATTGCGTAAGAAATTTAAATGTTTTATGAATAAAACACCTCTCTAATTTGTATCAATTTTATGTTCAATTATTTATTAAGAAATATCTAATATTTCATATTTTATTATTTATTTATTAAGATAGGTATCTACTACTAAAAATAGTTAAAAATATTCTATTTTTATCTATTTGACACTGAAATTTTCTTAATATACGATCTAAAAAAAAATTAGGAAGTGACTGTATTACTAAAAAATTTCCACTTTTTCCAAGAAATCAAGTGAATTACTGTACAGCTTATTTTAGCATAAAACACCTTCATAATTTATTTGTTTTCTAAGAACGCCCGGTTCATAGGCGCCCACCAAATATTTCGCATTCCTAGCAGGAGCGGGCCGAGTATCTTAAACCCCACAAAAAAAAACAACCTTCAGCTTAATAAAATTTAATTTTAATAAAATAAAATTACAGCCACAAATCAACTAAAAACTGACTATAATAGTATATTTCACAACTTGATTCTATACTATAGATTCCTTAATAAATACATAATTTGTTATTTAGTTTTGATTATTATTATTATTAGGAAATGGTATAAATAATACACACAGAACTTATTTCTTAAATTGTCACCAGTAAGCTTGATCTTTTCTGCGTGAAAACTAAATTTAACTAAAATATTTTGAACCACCATATATATATAATCATACACCCTTTTACCGTTAGATGTCGGATTTACATTCAATTTTAATTTCCATATATAAACGTTTTCCATGCTCTTCTGTCTTTTGCTAATATAGCTGCTTCTTTCCATGTCTTCCCTCTTTGTTGTATTATGTTACCCACCTCTTTATCCCATGTTTGCCTGGGTCTTCCCCTTTGTCTTTTTAGCTGTGTTTTTGCTTCGTATATTCTTCTTACTTGTCTGCTATTACTCATTCGTTGTATATGTCCCCACCAACTTAATTGTCGTTGTTCAATAAATTTCAAGATTTCTAAGAGCTCTTGAAGCCACAAACCTTTATTATATTCTACTCTTATTACGCTAACAAATAATATTATTGAGATATTTATGTACCACAGAACATTAACAAAGACTCGTTTATGTACGGTGATAGTACCCTCAAACTGGTAGATTATTCCTGACACAATCCAACCATTAAAAATGGTAGTGTCGTCCTGAATACGTTTCTGTGAATATTAATACTCTCCACTATTTTATCCAGATATCTATCGATCACACATGGACACGTCATTATCAAGTATGACGTTTCTTGTCGAAAATATACTCCCATTCATCAATTCACAAACCCACGGAGAACATGTAAATAAATATATTTTAAATAGGTTTATGTTTATTTGTTGTTATTGCTTTTTGTATCGGCATTTATGAAAGGTTATTCTATAATACAATCAGTGCAATTCTGTTCGCTAATAGCAATATTTTTATAGAAAATATATTGCTGTCTTTGCAACATTCCGAAAAATGATATTCTGATCATCATGTTGAGCAATTAATATATTTTTATTCATACGTTTGGGTTGGGCTCAACAGCAAGATTTAGGCTACAATAGAGTTGACCTATAATTTACAAAAAACAGATATCAAAATAAAATGAGTAGTTCAAGAGATAATAGTAGTTTGTGCAACTAGTGTGGATATGATGGCCATATCGCACGAGGACGAAGTTTGAGCACGACGTCGTAGGCGGAGTGCTCTACCCATTTTATTCTGTTTTAAGTATTTGTTGTTAATTTGTACGGATTATTTCATTTACGTTTATCTTTGTAAACGAATATTCTTGATCTAGTGCTTCTATGAGAGACAACAAGTTATTTTGACGTTTCTTTTAAATTGAAAAAATATGAGTGACGGATACTATAAACTCGAATGCTGATTGGTGGATTTCATATACGTTCTAGGATGTATATGAAATCATATCCGTTCAGTTAACCGATATGGCCTACATTTCCATTTTGTAAACTGTACAGAAAATGGATAATATACATGTGGGTGTAGAAAAACAATTGTTTCTATAATCACATTGAAAAGTGGGCTTTTTCGCTTGCCATTTACAACGAAAAGTTGACGTTTCTTGTGGAGAGTTACTTTACGTAAAAAATTGCAAAACGCTCGTTGCCCATAACAACGGATACTACAAACACAATTGTATTGACAGTGACAGTGGCAGTGACATCATAGAGCAACCTGGCTAGGGAGTGATTTTGTCTTCTGAAAATTTTTTACAATCTAATAAATCGCTGTTTTGTTAAGTTCTTAATGTTTTAAATAATTAATTAGTGTGATTGCGATGTTACCGTATTAATTTGTTTTGTGTTTTTGTGCTCAATTGTTGTGCCACGTTCTGAATATTTTGCATATACTGGCCGGACGGCCCTGCTAGCTGAGGCCTTTCTAATTGTAGAATAATAAGAAGCAACCCTTGCTTTCGAACAATAATTCCTCACTTTTCGCTCTAATACATAAATAACTATTGCATGTACATTTTATACCCAATTTGTAGAATTTTTGATGGATGTTGATATCTAAAACCTAGAATTTTTTTATTTAATGCAAATATTGAACATAAAACACATTGAACTCAAGCTTAAAAATGTTCGTGCGTTGTAGTACCATAAATATTTCGGCTGCTAAGCCTTTTGAAATTCCTTAATGTATTCTTAAAAAGGTATTTTTTAAAAGATGATATACACAAACAGAATACGAATATCTTCATCTTCCATGAAATCGGTATGTAGCTTGTTAGGAGCACTATCCCGCATAAAATACAACCTGAGTCACATGTGAAGATTCAGTTTACTTTACAATTTAAGCCGCCTGTCTGGGTCGTAAACTGCATTTTCATATAATGTCGGCACTTTTACACAATACCTCTCCAAGCTGGCCACTTATTACCATAACCACCAAACAAATATACCAGGCCCCGTACAAAAATTATCCATTACTTCATTAAAAACCGCTTAAATTTTATTATTTTCTTAAATTTTTATTCAACTTACCTAATTTAAATGTAACTAATTTGGGAACGGATTCGTCTTGACCAGACTCTTCCCTGGATTGGAGATACAAGTTCATCATTCTTGTGTATTCATCTAAACTGATATTTATCTGAAAAAAATATAAATAAGTATTACAGAATTATTCTTAAGAAACATACGCTAGAGGGCACGCTACATTTTTGGATTATTAATCATAATGTAATAGCTTTATTAATGGTTGTCTTCAATTTCGTATATATTTTGAAATTAACAGGTGTTTGAAATTAATTTGTACATACAGAGTGACTTAATTAGAAGTGACATAAGGTATAAATTATAAGTGAAACCGCGTTCATGGCGTGAAATAATTATCATATTTTTTAATGAGAGATTTGTATGTGTAAATTTTGGGGAGTAGAAGTAAGGGGGCACGTTAGATTTTTCAAAAAGATGGGCCCAAGAATTTTTTCTATATTTTGTTATTGTTTTCTTTTTCTTATTTTCTGATATTGTTATAGACAGTTACACTTTGATCTGTGTCAGCGATTTTTATATACTATATACCTCCTTCAATAATTTTTCTTGCCCTTCTCGATAAATCTCAATCATATTCATTGACCTTTTCGAAAAAATATCCTTCCACTTCTCTGATTTTTAGCACTATTTAGTGTTTTTTAATCTATTTCATAATTCAAATTTCAAATATAATCCACTCATTGAGCCTTTTTATAACTCTAAAATATTAGGTTTGGGGCTGATTAAAACTTTTGTTGTGATAGACTGGACTAATTTTAAATTCGATAATAAGCTGTGGGTAAACAAGTTTAAATTAATGCATTTAATGGAAACTGACTTTTAACTTTTAAGCTCATTTCCCGTACTTTGTAAAGTATATATAATCATAGTGATTATTCAAAACCCCTATGCATGTATAATGTTTGAAATTTGTTTCTCTTGGTGTTCATCAATCAACCAAAGGCAGTTTATTTTATGATGAAAATTTAATTTAAGCCCAAAATAAAAAGTTTCAAATAAACACGATGCAGTATGGGTAATATAATGTGGCTTTCAAAGTTTGGTTGAAATTATCGACATTTCCTGTATATTTTTTTCGATATTTCTTAAAATCTAGTATCTTGCTAATGATCTGCACGATTTCTTAAAACGCCGTGTCCCCAATTCTATTTTCGAACGCGTTACGGAGCAATCGAACCGACAAACTAAGCTCAGTTGATCGTTCTCCATTAAAACATAATATTTCGAAAGATATTTCAAGAGTTAAATGTTTGTTATTTGTACAAAATATTAAACTCAAAATATTAGTTTGCTGCTGCAGTTTCAAATATTTTTATATTCTACTTTCCTTATTGAAAACTGAATATTTTAGAGCACATAAATTTTAATTTCCTCATTGATTTACGTTATAACCAGAAATTACTGGGAATTGTTTATTTGAAAGTTGGCACAACTAAAACAACTGTA
>CAJUYG010000009.1:113343-137861 GCA_910591675.1 Galerucella calmariensis | reverse complement strand
TTGAAAGTTGGCACAACTAAAACAACTGTATAGAATACAATAAAGAAAATTCACATCCAGTAGTGAGCACTGAAAATTTGTCACATGACACACCCTATATATTTTTTTTTGAAAAAATGCCAGCATCATTTATTCGTTACAGGATTTATTCCATTTGTCTGTTGTCTGTTCCACACTGTACATAACTAGACAACCAAATTCTATAGTAACAATTGTAAGTATGTACTTCATTTTGACATTTTTTGAAATAAATATTTCAAAAAAAGCTGTCAAACGAAAGCGAAGTTCAAAAATATTCTAATTGATTTTTATCATACAAACTCCAGAAAAACAAATCAACTAATAAAGATTAAAAATAATATATTTATATAAATTAAAATAATTTATCAAAAAAATTTGATACTTCTCAAAAATAAAACGAGTCAGGTCTTGTATATTTAATTGCTCATCTAGCTATTCAAGGAAAAAATAACAACATTTGCATACCCTATTAAAATATATTAGATCGAATATACGAAACAACTTGTACACAAAAAAAAATTTCTAGTTATAATATTAATTATTAAAATACGCTACTTTTTTAGTTTCCAAAAAACTGACGATATAAATTTTTTTCCAATACTTATTAATAGTTGAATGTCCAATATTTTTAATAATCTATTTATCTTTAACAGCCTTGAAAACTAAAACCTTTTTCAATTATTAATAGTTATTTAACGAGAGTATTAATAAGGGCTATGAACAATCGAAATATTATAACTGTACAACTTGAATCCTTTTTTTCAATATTTAAAAACAAAGAATATTTATAAATGACATTGAAATGTCACAGAGAAGGTCCCCAATTCAAATGTCAGATTTCGTTTTTTAAAATTCCTTTTTGGATGTTTTAACATTAGTAATAAAAACGATAGATAAGTTAAAAACTAGAAATATTATAAATAATATACTTATAGAAGTCAGTTTTATGCCTTTTTTTGGTAATATTATTGTATGGTTGGATGCCTATACCAAAATCGTGTAATAATAGGGGTCAACCAATTTTCATGAGTGCTTTACCTGTTAAATCGGGTTCCAGGTTTTCCCGAATGGTGGGGGGAGCAGTTAACAATGTGTGGTCCGGAATGTTTGATAAAATGTTCAAAATAAGTATCTGTTTATAAAAATATAAAAGTAAAGATACATTTCTGATGACGCGGTAGATGAATCAGTGAGCTGGTCTATTTCAACAATTTTTTAATACATGTTAATACCAAATCGTTCAGCGTCGATGATGAGTCATTAGAAAAAATAAACCCCGTAAATAAGTGGGTGAGCTTACTGATACTAACTAAACAAAAGCTTATTTTGTAGTATTCCGGTAGTAATTTTTTAGAATCTAACATAAATAACTTCGATATTTTCAAATCGATTTGTTTCAATACTGAAAAAATTTAGTTTTTTTTTTTATAAAAATAAGTTGATTACAGGAGCAAGAAACTCGTAACCCCTTTGAAAATGTATACATCTACTAACTAGATCTGTATACTTAACAAGGGTGTAAGAGAATCTAGTTATTAGTTATTTAATTTTACCAGAACCTTATTTGCTTATACAGTGTGGTAACCACTTATGGAATACAATTTTTTATGTCATTATTTTAGAAAATTATAAAAAATGCCGAGACACGTCAACTTTTGAATTGAGTTGTGCGTTATGTAAACATAAATTTAAATGTACAGGCTGGTTCACGCAAGTATGCCATAGTCGGTGTTATTTTTTTTAATGAAACACCCTGTATATTTGCATATTTTTGAAATCCTCTTAATGAACCGATTCCAACAAACTAAGTAATGTATGGTCAATTATGAATTATACAGGGTGAAATTTTTATTTTTACAGTTATTAAACACATGCATAAAATACCTGATGTATTTGATGTTCTCCACCTAGTTGTTGGCAATAGCACAGTCTCCTAACCCCTACAATAAACTTAAATAACAATAGACCTAACAATCCAGTGTTTTGCAGTTTTTCTTTTAGGTATACTTAATCTATAATATCTATAATAATTTTTAATTCTAATTTGAACTACATAAAATACCTGATGTATTTGATTTTAATACATTAAAATAAATGCTCAAAATGTTCTCCACCTGGTTGTTGGCAATAGCACAGTCTATAGAACTCCTCCTTACCTTTGTTTAAAGTTTGAGGTGAAATATTCCGTATTTATGTAGTTATCCTGTCTTTGAGGTCTACAATGCTAGTTGGTTGTGTTGCATATACTTTGTTCTTGAGATAACTCCACAGAAAAAAATCTAACGGCGTAAGGTCTGGCGATCTAGCTGGCCACTCAATAGTACCTTTTCGTCCAATCCATTAATTGGGGAATATTTCATCTAAATAAGTTCTTACCATTAAAGCATAATGGGGTGTTGCCCCGTCTTGCTGGAACCAAACATTTTCATTCAGTAAGCTAGGATCTATGTTGGAATATAAGTTTGCCAACGCAGGAATAACTTCATTTCTAAGCATATTTAAATATTTTTCAGCTGTCAAATTTCCATCTATAAATATAGGACCAATAATATGGTCGCCTATAATACCGGCCCAAACGTTCACCGTTTGAGGGTACTGAGTATGTGTCTCACGCATCTAATTAGGATTCTCTGCTGACCAATATCTACAGTTCTGTCGGTTTACCTCTGCGTTCAATGTGAATGTTGATTCGTCAGAAAAAAGAATGGTACCAAGAGCTATCTCATTTCTGTTCAGCTTATTCATCTTTCGCAGAAAACCATTCTACGTTCTGGATCGTCTTCTGTTAACTCCTGCACAAAAGTTAATTTGTAGGGATGAAGTTTTTCTTTATGAAGACATCTTAGAACAGTTGTATGACTAACATTATTTTCACGGGCAATTTGACGTGTACTTGAAGTTGGATTCTCTTCGACACTTAACAAAATATCCACTTTCACATCATCTTCAACGAAGTGTGGTTTTCTTTTCAATTGTTTGACATGTCCAAGTTCTCTGAATTGGGCATGAACTTTAGACACAGTACTTTGTGAAATATTAGGCAATTCGGGATACCTGTGATTAAATAAGTTTGCCACTTCAACTTGACTTCTGCAGTTATCCCCGTACCCGATCATCATTAAAATCTCAATTCGGTCTCAGTTAAATACTTTCATTGTTATGTCGACAAGGAAAGAGTGTTTAAAAAAGATTTTACTTTTTCAGTATAAACTGTCAACACATCAACAACTGACAGAATAGAAAACAATCCTCATTATTTACCGATTTAAAACAATCCACATTATTTACCGATTTTGTCTAATTATTGGCGTTTTTAGGCAATTTTTAGGTATTTATGATAAAATTCATGGGCGAAGCAGGTTTTGTTTAATATACAAATACGTCTAATAATTAGTTAGTTTAGATTTTTGATAGATCAATATTTAGCTAATTTAAAAAAGTACCAATATTTCAAGTGTAATAAATTATTAATTTTGAAATTTCACCCTGTATAATTCATAATTGACCATACATTATTTAAGGATTTCAAAAATATGCAAATATTCAGGGTGTTTCATTAAAAAAAACACTGACTATGGCATACTTGCGTGAATCACCCTGTACATTTAAATTTATATTAATATAACGCACAACTCAATTCAAAAGTTGACGTGTCTCGGCATTTTTTATAATTTTCTAAAATAATGACATAAAGAATTTTATTCCATAAGTGGTTTCCACACTGTATGTTACTGCCAAATACAAATTCAGTAATTGAATGTCTCTATAAAAATATTAATTACTCACTATGTGAAAGAGAAAAAATATTTTCAATGAAATTCATTGTTACTCAATAATTTCACAATTTAAATAAATTGATGTTTCACAACTTTCTTACTATATCAGAAACCATTTTGAAGGACACTGTTTATTTTAATTAATTATATGATTTTCAGGTATTTCTTATTATAATAGAATATATTTTTGTGGAAAGTATTAAACCTAAACCAATGGCGACTCGTGGTTAAAATTTTTGAAACAAAGTTTACCTTTCTCCTCTTCGTTTTCATTATTTTTCTGTATAATTAACCAATAAGCCATATCTAATTGAGCCATAATATTAGTTGACCCTCCATACAATTATGAAGATGTCTATTTTTATTTCGTTATCCCTTTCCATATACAGGGTATCCAGACACTCTACTGCCAAACGCAAACGCAATTTTTTCTTTTATTACAATTAATAGTCGTGGGTACCTACCTTAACCAGCTCATTGCGGTTGGGAGTTGTTAACTACATATTTACAAACATTAATGTCTAAAAAAATGTGACTTATTTCTAAGAAATATGTAACTGGTGCAAGTATGATTTATTCAAAAGAAATTCCAATCATTCCAATAAATTGACGTCGTAATGTACGTCCCAACATTTTTTTTACAAAAATAAAAATTTCATCTACCAATAATAATTACAAAATTCACAAACTTTCTTTTCTGATCAGATTAACTCATTATAATGAAGTGTTGAATTTTATCCCTTCTATATCATCTTATTAACATGTAATACATTTTTACAGACAGTCTATAGAAAATCCGGTCATCTTGGCGATAATGAGCATCTTAATCAATTCCAATGCCGTCAGTATTGAATTTCCCAAGTTATAATTTATATAAAAAAAAGCGATTTATTAAATCACATCATCTCAAAATGTTTTGCGGAATTTGATATCTTTATTTATTTGTTAAACCGGTATATGCTGCACAAATTATGTTGAGGCATTAACAACAAAAAAGAGATGAAATACAAGTTCATTAATGTACCGAAGTGAGAAGTGGTGAGTGTCAAAGTTCTGTCGTTATGTAAATTATAAACAAATATTCTAAGGTCGAATACATAAGCCTATAGCGATTTATATTAACTGTTTTATTCAGTAAAGAATTTAAAATATGTTGATACTGATTTTGTTTTTAACGGCTTTCCCCAATGATAAAATAATAATTATTAGCAAACTTGTCAAGGTGTCTGTTACATTATGAAATTCTACGTAAATGTTTAGAAATCTATATCTACGAAGGATCCTAACACAAGCAAAATAGTGGCCGACGTAAACGACCTCTAGTGGCTTCAGAGCTGTGCAGTAGACTATTACTTTGAAAATACTGTCCTAACATTTCATTATTACAGGAAGCTGTAATAACACTTTATTGTTCGAAGCCCATGGGCTTGTTGTAAAATTTTTCAAGTTTTGGCTTCCGGTTGGTGGTGAAGATGTCACTATTGTTACAACTTTAACATTTCCGTTACTGGAAGACATGTATTGATTGTGATTTTAGTGTCAGTCTGTCCAGGATTAGAAATGCAGGAATGGTTTTTGCTTACTTTCACATTATTAATATTTCATCCATTTGGATGTTTCACACTGCATGTTCTCCTTACAAGAGCTCCAAAGGAGATTTATCAGAAAATTTTTCCGATGTTAGTGATGATGGTATTGTGTCATGTGAAGAAGAGAAAATGATTTTTAATGTGGACGAGCCTTCAATTTATGCATCTAAGAAACCTATCACCCAAAAAGACGATGACGATGAGGATATTGAGGTTGTTTTTGTAAGGAGAACATGCAGTGTGAAACATCCAAATGGATGAAATATTAATAATGTGAAAGTAAGCAAAAATCATTCCTTTTTCTTTTTACTGATATGAAATACAAAAAATACAAAAACAGTTTTGTTTATTTTCGTATAAAACTCATAGATAGCCTTAGCAACTTGTTGTCTACCTTTAAATTCGTTAGCTGAACGTAATAATATTAGAAAATTGGTTAATTTAACAGAAATTCACAAATTTTATGACACTATTTGATTGATTTTATCCAAAAACTAAGTTAACCAGTCGATATCACAATAAATTTCACTCTATGTATATTTTAAAGTTAAATAATTGGTTGTAAACATAAAACTTAGTAGTTCGAATATGATTTATTAGAAAAATACACGTAAGTGCATCTATTACAGTTTCAGTCATCGTTTGTTGCCAATAAATAATTTTGAAATTACCCCATTAACATAACCAAAATAAACAATATTTCAGCACGATCATTAATCAGTCTTTATTGAATATAAAGATTGAAATTGAATGTTCTCGGATAATAGAAATACCAGTACTTTAAATCAAAGGACTATGCTTCCAGCTTATGGAGAATAAAATGCCGATATTTTGATACCAACTTATTCGTCTTGAAAAATAGAACATTTGATAGCACTGCACCAATGTTGTAATTTAATTAATAAACCCACAAAATCAGTTTATTTGTCAGATATTTTCGATTCGATTACATAATCTAACCATTCAATAGGACACCACCTGCTGCGGTGAAACAGAGTCGGACTTGTGAATATAGTTGTACATACGATGAATACCCGTTTCGTCGAAACAAAATGATAGGATTATATTTTTCAGTTGTATAAAGATATATGATAGATTATAGATTGCAAATATTTATACCTGACAGATCCCCGACAGGTAATAGGAGTATGAAAGAAAAGGGCGTATCCATCTAATTGTAGACTAACAAGTTTTAACTACAAATGACCAATTTTAATAAATAATCGCTCTGTGTGCGTATTCAATTTAGAGATTTTTTAAAGTCAAGTATTTAAAAACTAAGAAAATGCAGTGTTCTGTTTGTGAACATAGAGTTCGTCCTAGAGGATTTCCGCGTTGTGAGGAATTAAACGATCTTCCAGAGGGATTTCAGAACGCCGCCCGCCATCGTAGAGGGAATAATAATTTGCATCAAAGAAATATGGAAAATCGTGAGGTTATTCATATTAATTGTTATAGACAGGTTATGGCCGACATTGAAAGGGATAATGTAGGAAATGATGAGACTTCTTGTGTGTTTAATTGTGTACCGTAAAGACGCAATATCTGTTTTGTTTGCGATGGCAATAGAAATCTCCAGACAATTTCTTTTGAAGCCAGGATAGATATATATTTAAAAAACAAGAAATATACGTCCCAATAGGTTCTTTTTGCTGTATTGATCATTTTAATGATGAAGGGTGGTTGTCGTCAGATTTAATCGGAGCGCTGCGTGCTAATCCTCGCAACGTATTAAGAAATGCTTCCTTTGATGCTGTAAAAAATCAATTTGACTCTGAAGACAATTTTGATGATGGGGACTTAAACTTATGACAAACTTAGTAAAACTAATTTTGTGGACATGTTTACGTATTGCAGTGACATTGTTGTATATGAAAAAACTCAGTCATTAATAAAAGGGATCTTTTTACATTTTTAATAAAACTGAAGTATAATTTACCTGATAATCTGTTAAAAGTCTTAATCTTGTATAAATGCCGATCAACTGTTAGCCTAGCAATAAAAGCTGTTAGATTATGTTTATCTCAAAGATTCGTTTCCGAAAATCTAGGTCCCAAATCAATAGTTCATCAAGATTTTGTTAATACTCATGTAACGGATTTTACCTATCCTATCCTATTTTTTTAAGAGTTACCGATGCCAACAACTACACTACAAAATACTACAAAGAAAAAAAAACATATAAAAATTAACTAACAAAATTAGGTCGGTTCAACCATGTCTGGTTTTATTTATTCATTTCTTATCTCTTTACTTGGTGGAATCAGGTGGAATCTGTAATACAGGTTTGTTTACGTATTTTCTCTCTGTCTTACTCATACAATCTCCGTAAGCGATTTTAAAAATAATATCATTAATTGTGAGTTAATTATAAAAGTCACAACATTGGCGCAATGTTATCAAATGTTCTATTTTTCAAGACGAATAAGTTGGTATCAAAATATCCGCATTTGTGTGGTCTTTTATTTTCCATAAGCTGGAAGCATAGTCCTTTAACAAACCTTTTTGTTTGCCCAATGTCTTTTAAACACAATAAATAACAATATTTTCTCATCTCCTAATTTCAATCCTGTCAACAATCAAAGCAATTTCAACTTGTATACTTCATTGGAATCACCCTTTATAATTGTCAAGGAATAAAAATTAAGTGTACAAAATGTTTATGGCTATCGAGTTATCACAACTTGACTAGTTTTATAGTAACTACACGAGGTCATATCAATTTTCGATTAGATTATCTCGACTAGAGGCAGTTAAGAAGTGCCTATACATAATAAAAACACTAAAACTGCATTCTGAAATCTTTAATTTTGTGTTGTTTATAAATGAATAGATAAACAGCGTCTTAGTGTAGGTAAAATTACTCAGTGCCGTATTAGGAATTGTGAAAAAATGTTACGTTAACATATACAGATTGCGAAAAAACCCTTGAAAGGGAGGGAAGAATAATTGTGCGCAGTCAGCTGTTACCAAATGTATTTATCTGTAAAAGTTATTCCCAATTTTTATCAGCAAAAATGTTAAATACCAATAATTGTTAAATTAAAAGCAGTGTATAGATTTTATTTATTGCAGATTGTAATTTGTCCATTTATTTTCTTGAACTATAATATTTTATTCTTATCTGTGTTGATCTCACTTATTTTTCAAAAGTCAATAATATTACCAATCTCGAATTTCTCCCAATAAATACGGCATTATCCCGTATTAAAAGTTAAATGCAAAATAAGATGATTATTCCTTAGAAACTACCAACATTTTAAACTGGCAACGCTGCTTTCATATCAGTTTGGTAGCTGGAACTGAAAACACGCCCAACGCTGACTGTGAACAATTATTCTTCTCTCTCTTTCAAGTAGTTTTTCTCATATTTTCCTTGTCGTACTTGCGTAAATGGTATGGCTCGAATAGACTTTTCGCGATGTGTATATTTCTAGTAGTTGTTTAATTGACTATCTAATATTTTTTGGCTATGCTGTTGATATTTGTGCATGTCAATTTGTCAAAATAAAGGTTTTGATATAATTTAAATTACAGTTTTTCATCATTTTTGTGTATGTTATCAGATTACGTGATGTCAAAGATTACAGAATAAAAATATAAGATGTTTCACTCGTTCGAATTTATCGCGTAAAGCACCGATGCCGCTGGTGACTGTCTGGGGACTTGGATAGTACAGTATGTCGCTACGTCCTTACTTGCATTTAATTTGGCATATTATACGGGACGTCGCTGTTATTTTAGAACGGTGTTTATTGGTTGTTCGTGTTTTATATTTATGTTGTACAGATTTTTTAAATTTATTAATTAATTGTTGAAATGAGTAAAAAGTCATATTAATATTTTTCTCTTTAATAGCAAAGCTTAAACACTAAATATTTTGTAATATTTGCTAATACAAAATTACGGATTCATTTTTATAATAAGAATATTATATAAACAAGTACATTAAGCATGAAAACACAAAAATTCAATTCTATAGCTAACCAAAGTGGAATTGGTCAGTTCCTCTTGAACGAATTCACTAAATTTTCTTTTCATCATCCATGTAATCAATTTCCTTTGAAATATTATGCAAGTCTCTATACCAGAGTCCGTATATATTTTACTCTCAAATGTGTATTAAAAGATTTGAAAGACAATAGATTAAATTTAACACATAATAGTATTTTACAACATTTATAAAATTTTTTAATAAAGGTATCCTGCAGCTGCTTCTCTTTTTACTGTTTTAACCTTGTCAATCCAAAAAATACGCGTTATTTAAAGATCAAAATTTAAGATTTAGTGGCCCTATTATTCTGGTGGCTAATGAGTATATTTAATTGAATTTGTGATAAATATCTGCTAGATTATCAATAAGTGTCTGAGCTGGATGAAAACTGTGAATTGATTCATTTTAAAATTCAAGTTTATTTTTTACTTACCTTTTCAAATTCATATCCCGAACATTTTTCGAAATAATTAACATTTAAAAATAAACCTTTGTGATAAAGAATCCTATTAATTTAAATATATATTTCTCTAATTACCCCTGTAAAGCTTAAAAGAAAATAAGCTTTTCGGAACTTCTCTGGTATCTACCGGTTTCGTTATTGACAACAAAAGCGAGTCGTAAACATAATTTATGAGAGCGGCGTCCGTTTGGGACAGAAACTTGAATCAAACCGCCCTGGAGTGAAACATCTTATATTTTTATTCTGTAATCTTTGGTGTTGTTATTGTTCTAGAATTAAGGTGTTTTTCCAAGTATATTGGTCTGGTTGAGAATTCCAGTTCAATTTTCATATTTTTCTGGTATTTACAAGATTTTTAATATTGAAATTGCGTTTTTTCCAAAATTCTTTGATGGTAAAATATGATTTTATCAAAAAACCATATTACGCAACAAATAATGATGCAGATAATTACTGAGTATTTCTGAAAAGGAAATAAATCTAATTATTGAAAAAAGAATATATTAATATGTAACTGGCATACATCAGATGTCACGAAAATAAGAAAATTTTTTGAGAAATTACTGACACTTACAATATTAAAAAATAGCCAAGAGTCTTTAACGATTGGGCTTAATTTGCGTTACCTATATGTCGTTATTATTTCGATTGAATGTATTAAAATTCAAAAGTATTGAATATTATTTAAATGAGAAACATTTTTCGAATCCGGATATGATACTACTACTAATTTTAATTATTATGTAATTGATTTTAATGATTCTGTCAATAAAAAAATACACGAAATACCAGAACAAAATATATGATTAAAGCGTAACAGCACCATTTAAAATTATCGCCGTATTCATTAATATATTTGAACAAAACATCGCATTAAATTAAGATATATAACCGGACCCTCTTAAATTATCCAGTTTCTTCAACATTTAATGCGATTTTTATTATAAAAATGTAAAGCAGCTAAATATTTTTTTTGCACAAATGTTTATGTTGATATTCCTGTAATTCACACCTGTAAGTGTCGAACCAGATCATTTACTCAATCATCTTTATTATTACGATAGGTCAGTCATCATCGCAACTTGGAAATACCTGAAGACCTTCAGGAGGCGGAGGCGTGCCAAATTAATTTCCTCGATATGTCACTTTGGAAATATAATTTATTCGTTACCTTTCAAATATTTAGTTGGAATCGGAAAACAAATAATCAGTTGAAACTGCAAAACCGATCAAATTAATTCACACTACATTGAAAAGTAAAAAAACCTACCCCTTTTCCATAGTGGGCACCTAGGTAGCACAAGGCACGATATAACTATAACTGTATTTAGTCATTTTGTCGGTCATTTTTTGACAGGAAATCTTCCTATAGTATATAATTGTAGAAGGAGCGGGTAAACATACAGCACGGCTCCACCCACCACTTCAAATTTAGTAGTTGAGGTGCGCATGCGTCCAAGCAGCCTTTAACCTTCTATTCGATTTGACCGAATGTGAGCCGATTAGCGCAGTTGGTAGGGTATTGAGCTTATAACTCAGAGGTCGTAGGTTCCAAGCCCGGTTAGGTGCTGGGTTTTTTTGTTTTTTTTAAGTTTTTTATTTCTTATTTTCGGATATTTCTATACATAGTTACACTTTGATCAACCGGGTTTGGGCCTGGGTTTTCTTGTTTTTTTTAGTTTTATATTTCTGATATTTACATGTTTATTTCAATATTGTTATGTTACTACTAAATTTGGCAAAGTCTTGAATCATGCGCAGTTGAAGGAGCCGTGTTGTATGTTTACCCGCTCCTATTGTAGACACTTATTTTTTTACCTCAGAAGTATACAGTCAAAATACAAATAAGGTACATAATTTTTTGAATAAAATTTGGTATTCAGTGGATCATGTCACTATTAAATGTAAGAGAGATTGATTCAAGTAAACTTGCATAGTTGACAGATCCTATCTATCGATTACAAGGTCCATAATGAAGTGTTACTATCGTGCAAAAATAAAAAATAGTAAAATAATTGAAAAATCTTGTTAGATCCTGCAGCCGCTGATGTTATGAATTCCCCCATTACAAAGCAAATTCGGTATTTACAATAATTATTTAAAAAATATTCATTTAAGTATTAGAATGAGAGAGACAAACATTGTACTTTGTAAAAAAATTCCGCAATACAAAACCATGTAATAACTTTAATAGTTATTTAATAATAGAGAAATGAAACAATTTAATTTCTTGGGATTTGCTTGTTGTTTAACCATTGGCGTAACAAGAAAATATAAATGTAAAGAGGATATTAAATTTTGAATTTTGTAACAGTAGGTCAATATCAAGAAAAATCACATGTCGCTGTTAAAGTGCTGTAAATATTGACTTTTTCGTATTTAAACAAAAACTTATTAGTATCGTTTGATTGTCCCTTTTAATTTTATTAGTTTGCTAATGCTTTTTTACATTTCTTAATTAATGTTTTATTTTTTCGTTTCAATTCAACAAAACGCGAAGCAGATGAGGACAAGAAATCAAAATGTTGAGATGAAAATTATTTAAAAAATGATTTTATAAAATATATACAATGTCCCCCTAAGTTGGAATCATATGGAAAACCTTTTTTTTATTACTTAATTTTAGGAAAAAAAGTTATTCTTCATAAAAAGTTCTGCATTATCTAAAACCTAGAATACATTCATCAAATATCGAAATTTTTTAGTCGTATACGAGGTTTGTCAAAAAATATTAGTTTCACTATACTAGTACCTTTAAATTTGATAATATCGAAAAATGTTAAATTGAAACTTCAGATTATTTTATTTTTTACTAATGTTTCTAAGTTTACTAAAGCTGAGATGATCTTCATGGTTGCCAGACGCACTTACAGCACTAAATGGGGACTTAGGCCCAGCATGGTACACTGGCTGTACAAAATGGTTGTCATTCCCAGGATCACATATGCATCTCTGGTATGGTGGCCAAAGATCAGACAATCCTCTGCTATGCTAAAACTTAACAAGGTCCAAAGACTTGCATGCATTGGCATTACAGGGGCAATGAGGACTACTCCTACAGCTGCGCTGGAGACAATGCTAGACCTTCCTCCGCTACATTGTGTCATAATGTGCGAAGCAAGGGCAGCACTAACCCGACTGGAAAAAGCATCAGACCATGACGTGGCACATGGGACAGGACACACAGAAATAAGGCATGTGGATGACCACATCTTCAAAATGCCAACAGACCACATGACCACCAGATATATCTTTCGCAAGAACTTCGAGATTGTCATCAAAGATCGAAAGGAGCTTGGGGAAGAGAACGCACCACCACTTAGTAGAGCGAATGAACTGATCTGGTATACAGACGGATCAAAAAATGAGCTCGGCACCGGAGCGGGCATATACAGCAAGACGAGCAAATATGATGGAATCGTCTCGCTAGGAAAATACACCTCTGTATTTCAAGCAGAGGTCTATGCAATACTTGCATGTGCAGTGGCAAATAATATGAGAGCCTACAACTTTTTTTAGTAACATTTTTCGATATTATTTAAAGGTACTTTTCTCTTGAGTAAGACTTATATATTTTGACTAAAAAATTTTGATATTTGATGACTGTATTATAGGTTTTAGATGATGCAGAATTTTTTATGAAGAATAACTTTTTTTGCTAAAATTAATAATAATTAAGTTTTCCATATGATTCCAACTTAGTGGGACATATTTTATATATTCCTGTAATATAAACAGGATTTTAAAGAAATTTACAAATAGACAATCGATGGGGATATTTTGAAGCTTAAAGTCCATTCACGAAATTAAATATTTGATAAAAATTACTGTAAATGTGCTTCACCTAAATAAAATGTGTCGCAGTTTTTGGATTAAATAATTTTAATTATAGAAAAATAGAAACATATAAATAATATGAAACCTCCTAAATAATGATCACTAATAATTTTAATTATTTGTAATTCTAAAATAATAAACTTTAACCGTGGTTATTCGAGGATAAAAAACCGCAAAACAAACATTAAAATAATTTTTAAATTATATTATTATTACCTTAGATACATCCGGAAGCACTCGTAGACCTAATTCTTGGAGTAGTCCTTGATTAGCACCAGAAAAATTAAGTATACAAAGTGTTAATACACAAAAGTAAGTCCAAAAGGTAGCCGCTAAATTTGAAGAAATTTGGCTACCTAAGCTTAAAGAAGGTATGGTCGTTACCATCTTAATTTGGCCGCTTTTCACTATGACGTTATACGTGAAAAGCGGCCAGTCCTTAGTACCAATACCCAGCATTAATTACACTCACTGCCACTGCACTTCAAGTACATCCAATGCCCAACAAAAAACATGAAAAATATAAGCACGCGACTCGCTCTTTCGAGGTGTATTGCGTGCTGTTTCTCGCACTGTCGCAGACCTTATAACTGCCGCGAACGAATTTCTCACACTTTTATACATGCCGCTCTTCTCATTTTCAACACCCTGTTGCTTCTTCCTGCGCGGTCTATCTCCAAGAACTATTATATCATCATCGATAGGGCTGGTTTTCGGAAACTCATTCCATCCATCATTTCCCCTAATTCTCTACCTAGAAATCACCCAGCTTTCAAAAAAACTTTCTTTTGTTCCACACTACCATTAGGTTTTTCTTCAAAATATTATTTTGGAAATTAGTCTAATAACGTTTCTGTCTAAGCTAATTTAATGAGATTTTTTATATACCAAAATTGAATTGACAGCTGTTGATTTACTTTCAATTCTTATAAATAGTTGTTGTTTGCGAGGGTGAGAAACGAAAAATCGGTGTGCAGTGTGAAATAATTCTGAAATAATCTCTTAAAACGTTAATATTTTAAATATTTTTGAGGAATTTACGTGTGGCAATTGGAAGTAAGAAAACCAATTGTCTCATTAACTATTGATCTTAGTCCCTGCCAATTTTATATAATTATCCCAACTAGCAAAATGGAATTCTAAGAGGACTGAATTGTTGTATAACAGTCGAATAGCGTTGTTTTAAAAGCTTTTTGTTTTTATTAAGCCTTTTGTTGCGATAATTTTGTTTTTTAAAGAAAATTGTTGCATTAAATGATTCTATGGTGACTTTTACAATCATTTCTTTTAAAATGATATAATACCTTATAACCAAGTTTATACAATATCAAAAATATCATTTTATAAGACTTTTATACCTATTGTATAAGAGTTCTATAATATACTATATAACTAACAGCTAAAAAATTATAAAATAGTTACTTAAGCTTGTCTTATTGAAGCTGTATAATGTTGTATAATAAATATTGTATAGCATTCAATTGCGTTGCATTATAAAACACTTTTTAGTTGTATAGTGCCTAAATATTCTTCGTTATAAAACAGTTATCGTATACCGTTTCATTTTACAATAAAATATTGTTTAATGCATTTCTTTGGGATAAAATTGTTGGTTTATAAATCGCCATGTTTAAATAAGCAATTCTTGTACTGCTATCGCCGCCATTATGAGCAATTGAGTTGGAAACATGAAACTATATTGAAAAATGTGACTTTATCATTATTTAGAGAATTATATGGTGAAAGAATATCCATAAGAAGTGATAAACTATTAAAATAATAATAAAAAAGTATTTTATGATATTCTATTTTATTATTTTTTTAAGTATCTGCTTGAAACTTAACCAGAATTGAAGCGCTTCATTTTCTTGCCAGATATATACCTATAATCTATCAGTAAAATTTGCAGCGCATCAAAATTTGTGCTATTAAACCACCAAATGAAATTATAATTTTTACTATCGATGTCCGCCCAAGCGGCCCAAGTCGTTTTGATACGTCTCCATTTCTACAAATGAAATGTATGATGCACGTTCAAGTTGAAATATAATTTGGTTCTGATATTCTTCACTAAAAAATGAAATGCTCTTATAAACTGCTAGATGACAAAATGTTTCCATTGTGCTCTAAATAACAGCATTTTTTAAAAATATATTGCATTATACAACCACTTTGTGAGACCTTCATAGTGCCGCTTCAATCCCATTTTATAGATGTGACTACATGACACACTATTAAATCATTTTATTGTAGGTGTATAAATAATTATAAAACAGTCGATTAAAAGTTGTATAAATGTGTATTAAGCAGTCATAAAAGAGTTGTATAAACTTTTAATAGAACTGTTAAACAACCAAACAGTTGTATAAAAATGGACCCTTTTTAGTTGTATAAGGATCATTTAATTGTTTTTAATATCCCATAAGATATAACTTATAGCTGTTTAGGTATACAAACCTTTTAGAATTTAAATTGCTACCTTATACCATTTTTGTATAGTATGATCCAAAAAAAATTTATAGTCCCTGTCATCTGTTGATTTTGGACAAATCTTATCAAATTTCCCTAGTTTTTTCTCCTTATTACAAATAACATTCCTGGACGATCCTCTGTTCCTGGTGTGTCTTTTTCTTCATTCGGTTTGCTACTAATACTTTTCTCAATTATAACCATTTATTTCAACTACTTTTTCTACCTTTTTTGTGTGAGTCAGGGGAGTCTATATCCGGTTTTAGGCGAAAAAAAAAACTGATTCCGCAGTAACCGCACTCAAAATTATTGGAGATACCCGGGCCATATGCCTTATAAATAAATATAAAATAATATTTATTTGCTAGCAAAATATGTATTTATATTTTTGTTGAAATTTTTTTTAAAATATTGGCGAATGCACCAGTATACAAAAGGTATACAGAAAACGTATCTGGTTCATGCATGACGGAAAGACCCTGTATATTATTAGACAAGGATAATTAAAAGTTTGACTTGGAAATTAAAAGAATGGGAATAACAATGTCAAGATATTTCGCAACAGCATTAACTCTTTTCACCCCTTTTTCTCCAGGAAATATTATGTCGTGATCGATTGATGTAGTTTTTGGAATTAGGTTCGTTAGTTATCAAGAGGAATCGATCGTGGTTTCATTTTTCTTTCTAGAAACACACATTAATGCAAATATGCAGAGTTAATAAAGAAACAATACCGTAGAATGGGGTGGAGAGGGTCGACAAATGGGATTTTCCTATTTCAAATCCCAAAAACTTGTATTTTAATTGAAACTTTTATTTGAATGATAATATGTAGGTAAGCAAATGTGTTACATCATACTTAAAATTCTTCCTTTTCTTAATTTTGTACCCGGTCGGAATCAAAAGGCATGTAAATAAATAACGTATAAATGCCGAAATATATAGAGTTGGACGATTACCGAATACTTTTCGACAGTACGTTAATTTAACGTAATATATATTTAATTTTGGAGTATTTATTAAATTTTTTACACAAGTTCCTTCATAATACAGCGTGTCCACTTTTTATTTGAACTCTCATATCTTTTCAAGGGCTTGACAAGTTATTACGTAAATTGGAATTAATTTTGTATCGGTTATAAATGAATTAATATTAGTTGTAAAATAACGGTTGATATATCTACCATCTCTATACTTTAAAATTAAATGTCAAGTATTTTCGACAAATTACAGTGCTGCTGCCGAGAAATGATAAACAAAACATTAGTGACGCATCCAAATAGATAACACATTTACATGACTCAATAATTGTCTATTTGTTTATTAAATTCTACAAAGTGTAGCTAACTGTTCACATTACAACTTCTTGTTATTACATTAAAAGTGTAATTCATACAAATGCTCAATATACGTTTCGCGGATTAAATAAACAAAGAAATTTGTGGAAAATGTACATTTCCTTTTCCCAGGACTTCGTACCAAAAACTTGGGAAATGATAGAGATACTACACTGTCAGTTTTCGATATATTATGAACGTACTCGTTATGTCATCAGTCATTTTTGGTTGAGCGCGAATTTTAAACTAATGGCATTTTTATTCAAATAATTTAAATAAATATTTAAATGGAAAGTACTAAGTGTTTCTTTCTCAAAAGAAAACATCTTCAAGATATTCAATCTGTTTCGTTTTCAATGATCCACCCTGTATATTAGGTCTAAGTGTATGCTCATCACAGAAAAACAGGAGCGGGTAAACATACAACACGGCTCTTTCAACTGCGCATGACTCAAGACTTGCTCAAGTTGTGAAAACGTGGTTAAAACTACATACTCCACCCACCACGTCAAATTTAGTAGTTGAGGTGCGCATGCGTCCAAGCAGCCTTTAACCTTCTATTCGATGTGACTGAATGTAAGCTGATTAGCGCAGTTGGTAGGGTATTGAGCTTACAAATCAAAGGTCGTAGGTTCGAATCCCGGTTAGGTGCTGGTTTTTTTTAGTTTTTTTTTAGTTTTTTTTTTCTTATTTTCTGATATTTCTATACATAATTACACTTTGATCAACCGGGTTTGGGCCTGGGTTTTCTTGTTTTTTTTTTAGTTTTATATTTCTGATATTAACATATTTATTTCAATATTGTTATGTTACTACTAAATTTGGCAAAGTCTTGAGTCATGCTTAGTTGAAAGAGCCGTGTTGTATGTTTACCCGCTCCTAAAAAAACAATTCAAACAAAATGAACATGTACATGTACCTAGGTATGATAAAAATTCATGCCGGAACGTTGGTTGCGTAGTTTTTTAAATTGAAAATTGTTTTAAATAAAAAATAAATAAATACTTTCCAGTTTGTATACAGTTTTTCTCATTGCTCGTAATGTACCATCTGACTCACACGCCCTAAACGTAGGAGTACGTATATACGGACATTTTCCGCGAAAACGTTACGTTCGTTTTCTTCGATATTTTCGGATATTGACTAATTTTATAAAATTACATAAATTTATACCCGGTTGTACGGTGGATTTTTCAGTTTTCTAGCAACATTCCAGCTTTAATTTTCTTAATATGTTTCTTCTTCTAAACTGGACTATTTGATAGCGTCCCAGTTATCTACCAAATAAGTTATTTTCTTATATTTTCGAGAGTAGCTGAAAAATGCACATGTTGAATTGCATTGTTATTGCTGTATTATGTATGTGTCTATGTATGGCGTGCCGTTTTGGTATTTAATAACATCGTTTTAAAAACAAAAACAAAAATATCTCTTCTTTCAAAAATGTTTATTCCCTAATTATTCTGTTAATGAATTAAAATTATGTTTTTCATAATAATAATACAGGAATTTTCATTATGAAAAACATAATAGAAATTGCCGATATAAAATTATGAAATACATAATAGAAATTCATGAATTAAAATTATGAAAAACACAACAGAAATTCAATTTCCATTATGTATTGAGGTTGCCTATAATAATCTAATGCAAGTACCTGAAATTGGATGTAAATGCATTACTGCAGAATAGGCAAACTCAATACATAATGGAAATTGAATTTCTATTATGTTTTTCATAATTTTAATTCATGAATTTCTATTATGTTTTTCATAATTTTAATTCATGAATTTCTATTATGTTTTTCATAATTTTAAATTGGTAATTTTTATTATGTTTTTCATAATGAAAATACGTGTATTATTATTATTGGAATGAAAAATGAAATTCAAGTATTAAAATTATGAAAAGCATAATGGAAATTCAAGAATTAAAATTATGAAAAACATTGTACAAATTCAAGAATAAGAATTATTGAATAAATAATACAAAACGGATTTGTATTATGTTTTTAATAATTTTTTTTCCTTAATTTTCATTATGTTTTCAATAATTTAAATTGTTGAATTTCCATTATGTTTTTCATAATAATAATACACGAATTTCCATTATGAAAAACATAATAGAAATGCAAGAATTAAAATTATGAAAAACATAATAGAAATTCAATTTCCATTATGTATTGAGGTTGCCTATCTTGCAGTAATGCATTTACTATCCAATTTCAGGTACTTGCATTAGAGTAGTATAGCCAACCTCAATACATAATGGAAATTGAATTTCTATTATGTTTTCCATAATTTTAAGTCGGCAATTTCTATTATGTTTTTCATAATAGAAATTCCTGTATTATTATTATGAAAAACATAATTTTAATTCAACAGAATAATTACGGAATAAAAATGTTTGAAAGAAGAGATATTTATTTTTTTCTTCTTTTAAAACGATGTTATTAAATACCAAAACGGCACGCCACATGTATGTGTGTATTTTGGGGTGACATTCACTGAGACCTAAAAGATCTATTGTGCCCCCTTACTTCTACTCAGTTTCTGAGGAGAGTCTCAGAAACTAGTAGTTCCTTTAGTCCTATTTCCCGGAGGAATTTTAGGATGTCTGCAGGCTTCAACTTAGGTAAATGTTCCTCTTCTATCCAGTAATCTCCCAGGTGCTGTGCTCTAGGATTCTGAAGTGCTGTGCAGTTGGAAAGTATGTGGATGGAGGTTTCTTCTTCCATTCCACAAAATCTGCATTCTTCTTCCTCCACTATTTTGTGCTTTTTCAAGTGCCCATTCAGGCGAAATGTCCTGTTAGGATCCCTGTTAAAACTCTTAGCGCAGTTTTACTTTGACTTATGCATTCATTTGATCTCAACAGGTTGTAGTCACCCAGAAGAGTATTTGATTGTATAAGTCCTACTAGATCTTTCCAATTGTCAGATCTTCTCTTTTTCTCGGCTTTACCTATTTCTCCCAATATTACATTGGGGCTGATTCGGCAAAAGGGTTCAGGCCCCCAGATAGGTATTTCAGTCCCCCTCTTTGCTAGTTCATTTCATTCCCTTCTTTTCCAGTGTGTCCTGGAATCCATAGTAAGGTGACTATATTGGCACCTTTTATTTGTGTAAAGTTTTTGGGATCCAAAAAAAACCTTTGAGAATCAGATTCAAACCGTCTTTTCAAACTAGTATCAATTGCTCAAAGTACACTTGAACTTTAAATGCTTCATCTGGACGGCCACCATCTGCCCTTCTCTCCCGTCATCTCTTTCCTTCTTCTTCTTTTCATCTCAGTTAGCAGCTCAGTCTAAATTTCAGCTTGAACATTACTCTTTAAGCAGAGAGGGTCATTCGTAATATTGTAAAGACTCCCGGTGGTTATTATAAGGATATTATTTCTTGGACTATTACTTTTGGAAAGGGTAGGTATAAATATTATTATTACTATATCTAATGGGTTGTGTCATCATATTCTGAAAACCACCATCGCATGCCACCTAAACACTTGTTTTATTATAACCCTTAAAACGATGACTAATCCTTTTGTATTAAATAAATTTTGTTTCTGACGATCGCGGGACATTCAACTTATGAATCCCGTTCAGTTGAAGCCGGCGTTAAGTGATTAATAACGGTTTGTTCTATACCCCTTGTTTAACCTATATTCGTGAGCGTAATCGATGAAATTCTGAGAAGGTAGTGTTATTTCACTTGGCGGACTAAACGGCCTGAAGTGCGATAAGATTTGTGTGTACTTTACTGAGAAACTACCCCGTTTCTGGAACTCATTTGAAATTCCATTCCTCTACGACCTTGTTTTAATATAAAACAGTGAAGAACTGCTTAAGGGAAAATTAAAGTAGTAAAGGTAAGCACACGCCGAACCGCGCCGAATATGAGACGCGTGCGGCTCGGATCAATGGGAGCTTACCCTAAGTAACCAAATTCAAAGCAGTATTTGGATATAGCGCGAATACAGTAATAAAACAGTGTCTCTTCACATATTTAAAAGTGTTAGTTAGAGAAAATTTATCTACCTAACCAATAAATTGCTATTAAAAAAACAAGCTATTTTTATATATTTTTTATTACCTCTATTGAGTAATAAACCCGCGCGCCTATGCTTCAAATCGTCATAAAAAGGATTTTCTTGCAACTCCTACCAACTTCCTGGACCCAGGAATTCCTAAATTAGGCATCAGAATTTGCCTTTCTAGTATTTCCAGAAAACCATAAAACGCCGGTTTTATTTTCCAGATAGATTACTCTGGAATCAACTACACCAGTTTATTTGATAGCCTTGATTTATATCCACAACTCTTGGAAAGGTAATTCAATTTCAAAGATAAATCGGCAAAACAAGAAATAGTTTATTATAACACTAACATCAAAAATTAACTTAATATATTAACTAATTATAAACTTAATATAATAATTAAATATACTATATCATATACTAACTTAAAACTAAAACTAAGAATAAAAAACAGGTAATGTAATGTAGGTGTTCATCAAAGAAATTAATATTTTATTTAAAGCTAAAAAAATTGCCTTTCAAACTTTCAAATAAGAAATTAACTTATTTCGTGAATTCGACACCACAGATAACCTACTTGTTCGACAGAACGTATGCGTCAAGCCCTGACCATAGATCACCTACTGGTTCAGAACTGTTCAGAACAGCCGCTATTTGTCTTGAAGCACAGAGTGCACCATCTAGTTAGATGGTGTACTCTGTGACGGATCATACAATATTCCGTCGTATTGTTTACATAAGCTTGTGTTTTTATAATTCACAATAGTTTTCGTTAACATATTGGTGAACGTTTACCAAGGTTTAATATTTATCTTCAGTTATCTGCCAGCTCGTTTACTATTGGAAGTTTTGACAAATTATTGAAAATAGTGCGCATGTGCACTTGGTTCTTAGTTTAAAATTTATATTAATCTTTTATATTAGTTTAGTTGATGTCGAATGAATCCACCAAGTTTAATAAATTTTCCATTTTCCATCCCTATTCGATTAAGCGAGCAAGTTAATCTTGAACAACACCGCGAATATTATTGTATTTGGCGCTAATTTTAACTTCCAATCATTGGTCAACTCAAAAACGAACGGTAAATCCTACTAATGTAATCCTATCATAAGTAACATATTCGATTGCATCCCCTCCTAGCTACGACCTAATTACGCCATTTTCTCTCTATAACGCTTTGTTTTGGCGCTTTCGCTTTGTTTTGCGTAATATATGTTAATTCCACACATAATAAATTAATTCTTAGAATGTCATGATATTTGGTGAGCATCATTAAAAACATCTTTACTTTCAACAAATAAAATCAAGTGAAATTGAAACCCAACTTTAATTGTTAAGGTATGTATAATACTAGACTTTGATCAAATATATATTTCAAGAAATAACTAAACTAAAAATTCACAGTTAAATTAACCACTCAAGAAGCTGACTGAATAATTCAAATGCATATTTCAAATATTTTTTTATTTAATTGATAGTTATTAGTTTAGTTTACTCAATAAATGAATAATTATTGTTCATTCAATTTTTGGATCAATGTATGACTGCTTAACAGTATATAGCATTTTCATTTTACTAACATTGTTTGAGTAATAATAAGTGAGTATTGAATGGAAGTAATGTGATGTATTTGGTCATTGTACTGTTTAATTTTTGTTAGAACCGTTGATGACAACTTTTCCAGTTAGTTCATAATCCCTAAGGCAGTATAATTTCAGGTATAACATCCAATTTCATATTGCCTACCACTTTCCCTGTGAAATCCAGATTAGTTTGTGTAGAAGATCAGCAATCATCAGTCAAACCAATGGCTTCTAATAAGCTTGAGGAGACATTTCTTGATCATATTTCTGATAATGCACTTGATATTGAAGGCACAAACTCTGTACAATTTCTGCCACTAGTTTACTGTATACCACAATTTCAATACATGCCTCAATTTATGCTACCAATGCAGAACATACAACAAGTTGAGCAGGAATCTTCTCAGAATGAAGCAGAGCTACCCATGACTATACAAATAGAGAATAGAGAGGAACCGCCTGATTATTTTCCGAATGAAGCAGAACAGCCCATGTCTTTACAGAATAGAGCAGAAAGGCCTGATTATTTTCCAAATGGAGCAGAACAGCCCATGTCTTTACAGAATAAAACAGAACTACCAGAGTTTTTTCTGAATGGAGCAGAACTGTCCATGTCTTTACAGAATAAAGCAGAACTGCCTGAGTATTTTCCAAATGGAGCAGAACTGCCCATATCTTTACAGAATAAAGCAGAACTACCAGAGTTTTTTCTGAATGGAGCAGAACTGCCCATGTCTTTACAGAATAGAGCAGAACCACCTGAGTATTTTTCTAATGGAGCAGAACTGCCGCAGTATCAAGAGACAGTTGATTTGCATGCAAAACAACAATGTGAGATATTAAACTTCTCACCTCCGCTGCAGTGTAATCCACAATATTTGTATGGACTAAAACTGCCAGATAATTCTAAGCCTGAAAAAGATATATTATCTTGGTTTCAACTATCACCACAATGTGTTATACCACCTAGATACATGGGAAATCCACAGTATGTATTACCAGTTACTTTTAGACCACCACAGTTTGCGCCTCAATCTTCATATCCAGTACCAATGCCATATGATCAATTACCATTTGAGATACAAAATGCTCCACAAGTCCCTAATGTACATGTGGATCAGCATTTACCTTCAGTTGACAATTGTATGTTAGTTCCTAACAGATGACCAAGCTCTCCAAATCATTCCCATCTTCAAGAAGTAAGTATTTTCCAATAAAGTTTCACTAGGTGTTCAAAATTCCTGAATTTAAAATTAAAAAAATTGGATATGAATTTAGGTAATTCTTTGATCATTTTATACATATATTTGGTTTTAACTGTACATAGACACAGATCAATCATTATGAATTTAATTTATAAGTACTTTTTCTTCTTCTTCTTCTTCTTCTTCTTCTTCTTCTTCTTCTTCTTCTT
>CAJUYG010000009.1:41752-113333 GCA_910591675.1 Galerucella calmariensis | reverse complement strand
TCTTCTTCTTCTTCTTCTTCTTCTTCTTCTTCTTCTTCTTCTTCTTCAAGACTTTGTATAAGTTGTCTGTCAAGTTGAAAATATTTTATAAAAATGATACAATTTATTATAGTATGTTGACAAAACATTACTTATGACTTGGTTACCAGCTGAGATAACTTTTTTTTATTTTTAATTGATTTCAATTATTGTTGATACTACTGTTGATGCTGTCTGTAGGTCCTTTCTTCCTCTCTGATGCTGATGTGTGAATGAGTTTTGTTAAACATTGTTAATTTCAAATTGCTTTTTGATCATTTCCTATCTCATCATATCTTAGATGATAATACTCAACTTGTAGCATCTGATTTTACTTATAGATGATGGGGAACAATGCTGCTCTGTTGCCACTAATTCGGGACAAATATATTATTTCAGAACTAGTCGGCACTGGATCATTTGCTAATGTTTACAAAGCTACACAAAAGGTGAGTCGTAATCATTTTTATTTCATGGTTTTATAATGATATTTTTATCTTTATTATTTTTTCAACTCATGTGATTGTTTCAGGGAAGCAATACAATTGTGGCTATTAAATCATACAAAATGGAATACCGCCTTTCACAAGAAAGGTTTCGAGCAGCTTCAGAAATGGCTTTTGTAAAATTTTTAAAACATGCCCACATAATCAAATATGTTTCTTGTGAAACAACCAAATCGTAAGTACTGATTTTATACAAATTTTTACAATATTTATAATTATGTTCTTTTTAAGCTGTATGTACCTGACAATGGAATTTGCTTCCAAAGGAACTTTACTAAGCTACATGCCCAATAGGGAAAAACTTAACTTAGATCAATTGCAAGCTGTAATTAGCCAACTTATAAGTGCACTTCATTACCTACATAGCTTATCTATACTACATGGTGATATCAAACCAGAAAATATTTTAGTAACCTACACAAATCCACAAATGGTTATTAAATTGACGGACTTTGGGTATGTAGTCATTTAAAAAAAATGACACTATTTTTTATGTTTTCTTTAACGATTATAGACTGGCAGAAATTGTGGACAACCCCCATCCAAAGAATAAAACTACAGGTTCTTATTTTTATATGGCACCAGAGCTGCATCTCAATTTTCCTTATGATCTCACTGCTGATTTATACTCCGCTGGAGTAGTTATGTATGAACTGATTTATGGCCAGAAACCTATTTCAGCTACGCATAAATCAGATTATATAACTATTTTAAGAAAAAGGTATCCAATACAGGTATGTTTAATTAGAAAAGACACAATTTACATTGATAATTTTCACCTTGTAACCATTTAGTTAGTAACTTCGCATTTAATACTTTTTTTTTTAGTATCCGTCAATTGAAGGTATTTCTTCTGATTGCATGGATCTACTCAAGTCTCTATTGTGTTATGACAAACACAATAGACTAGCTGGACAGAAGCTTTTAGACCATAACTTCCTGAAAATAGCACCTCCTAACTATTCCAAAATAAATCATTATTTAACCGCTTGCAGTAACTTTGTAAAAAGTTCTAACTATTTTAAAGCAAATAATATGAGCAGTGCTTACATTGAAGCAGTAGAGGGTTTTTTGCAATTAAAATTGTATTCAAACACAGTAAAAAATAATCATGGAATGTTCCAATACTTGCAACAGAATATGGAAAAGTATTCTAATTATATTTGTAAATTGGATAGGAAAATCACCACAGGTGACTGGTATGATATTGAAGTTGATACAACCATGCTAGATGAAAAGCTGAGGTAAGTGTACAAGGTGCATTTCCTATTGGATTTCAATTATTTTCTGGTGTATCTAAAGAAATTGAAATGGGATGACCATCCAGCTACACTGAACTAAATGCAAAAATGAATATCTTTGTTAGAAGTCGCTTGAAAATATTGGACTAAATTATGCTGGACTTAATTTGTACACACTGTTTTTAGGTGTATGCTGGTTTCTACTCCTAGTCTGTTGAATGCTTTTGATATGTGCCTTGTGGGGAATATGTATATTAACCAACTTAAACTTGGTATAGGTTCTGACATGCTTGAAAATGGCATGTCTCGTATTTTAGCTGATATGGCTGCAGAACCACCTGGAGAGCGTAAGCGCCTCTTGCTACTTAAAGTAAGTGTAACTGTTTATTCTTGAAATATACTGAAATGAGAATGTTGGTATGCATCTCCCAAGGTGTAGTTGTTTCTTAATAATTATTTTTAGATTAGCCCGTGGATAACTATTCTTGAAAAAATAAGATCATACACATTAACGCCCACAATTTCTACCAGCTCTCAATAATTGAGTTGTGAGGTTTGACCACTCCAGCTGCTGTTTAATTTAAGACATGTTTTCCTAATTTTTTTAAAATGTCTTCTATGCAGTGTTTTGATCTGTATTCTATTGATGATAAATTAACTTGCATTTTAGTTTGAAAAACTGTAATATTATTTATTGAATACTCTACTTGTTATTTTTTGTGTCAAATGGGATTAGTAGTGCCAAAATGTTTTTTCTTTATTCACGGCCGAGGCTACGTACTTGCTGCTTTTATTGGGAGGCAGAAAGTCCGACCATTATGATTTTTTTCTGAACTAGCTCAGGATTAGTTCTGGAACGGTCCTGGAACTAGTTCTAGAATTAATCTCGAACTAGCTCAGAACAGCTCTAGAATTAATGCCGAACTAGTTCAGAACCGTTCTAGAATTTATCCCGAACTAATTTAGAACCGTTCCAGAATTAATCCTGAACTAATTTAGAACCGTTCCAGAATCAATTCTGAACTAGAATTAGAAAGGAAAGCATACATGTCGGACATTCGCCTCCCAACAAAAGTAGCAAGACGTACCAGGTCGCGAATAAAGAAAAATAGTATTTTTAACAAAATCAATATAGATACGGAGGTTACTCCTGTTTAGTAATAATTGGAAACATTTTGTCGCATATCTTGGTACTTTGACTTGTTCCATTATTATTAGAATGTTTGTGTTGATATTCGTATTTTCCCATCCTTTTGCATTTGCTAGTCAATATAAAAACTGAACCATGTTTGATTGCTTTATTAGTTGTTAGCTAAAGACTGATATTTTAGGATAATTTAAAGTTGCATGTTACCTGAATAACTGGTTGTGACATATATTTTTACCTCATTTATATAGAGAGAGAGAGAGTTAAGAACATAAATGTTTTATCTCCGCTTGGAAATAAGTACGTCGATTTTTTGTACGACTCGGGTATTTATCTCGCTCTCGCTGTTTGTGATATTTTTATATGAATGTTTAAAATGTAGCGGAAAGTTGGATACTTGAACATTTTTTGATGGATTTTGGTCTGTTACAAAGCTTAAGTACTTGACTTATGTTTCTGTTGATTCTGTTTGTTTTTGTTTGTTGAGTTTTATCAAGGATCCACCATATATTTATAATTTACAGTTAATGTTAGTCACATTTAATACTGTCAGTTGTTTTATTCAAGATTAATAATTATTATTTTATAGCGATTTTAGTAGTAGTAAACTGTAAATTATAATATTAATTATCCGAATTATGGTGAGATCTTTATCGTCAGCTATTAATAAGTGTTTATTTTTGTTTAAATTGTTGAAATGATTTTTTTTTATTTTTCTTCTTGGTGTAAAATTGTTCAGAAAGTGAATTGAAATATATTCAATTACTTTGATATCTTTGAAGTGGTAAAAAGATTTTTCAGCATTTTCAAAAAACTAATTTAATATTTTGATATGCGTTGTACACGTTAAATAAATTTTTATTTTATTTTAAATGGTATTTTTATTCCCAATCCTTATAACCCCATACAACATCCTGCACAATAAATGTATTTATTTACACTAAAATATTGATAAAATTGACTAAAGCGTTAATGAAGAAATTCACAAAATATAAAAGGATGCGATCCCTTTTTTTAACAGGACTTATTTCTTATCACATGTTACGGTAAAATTAGTATCATTTCAACTTGAAAAGCAAATAATTAAAAACAAATAGTAAGGTGTTTTGATCTCAATTTGTTGTTCGGTTAAACTCGTGTTCCGACCCAACCATAAATAATCGACGTTGTCACATTATACAATTTCTTTAGATCTGAAGACGCCAATAGTAACCGTTTCGTAAATTTTTCAATAGGGCTAGTCATTAGTCACTGACAGTTGTCAAACGTGTTTTGCACAACACGTGGCTCTTAATAGTTTTTGGATATAGCGCTTTTTTGAAGTTGTTTTAATTGGTTAGGTATTTATACATGACTATTTATGATGAAAAGGATCGTTAAATCGATACAAAACAAATTACAAATCTAATATCCATCCAATTAATTGTTAATCCTTAGGGCGACTGTCACTAGTGTTTGAATTAAGAACTGTATATTATTTTGAACATTTTTCATTAGATTACATCAGAAACTTCAAAGCTGGCAGCATTGTAATTTTTTAAATCGATTATCAGCACACATTACTGGTTGAATTTATATTATAAAAATTAACGAATAAATATCAGTTTATTACAATCTGATTCTATTATATTGCCGAAAAATTATAATTTCATGAATTTGTATCAATAAAAGATGTTTATTTTCTGATTTTCTCGTCTATTAAATTCAAGAATTTTAAAATTTCATTTATCTCTAGAGATTACAGGTAACACGCAGACGCGGGGCAGAACCAGCAAACAAGCAAGTAGTTTCTGGCTTCTGTCAGTTCTATAAATAATCGGTGCGTAAAATTGTATGGTGGAATTATTTCCATATTTTTCATACAATTTTGTGATAAATGAGTATTGTGTGTATATTAGCATTTAATTTCTAAATGTAAATACTTCCCACTTTCTTAGATTGAATTTATGTTAGCACTAACAAAGAAAATGGTATGTTATGTGCGTGGTCCCAAAGGTGTCGGCGCCATTTTCAATATTTCAGTGACATTTTGCTAAATAAAAACTTAAATTTATTATTTATAATTATACACTTGGGAAGTTTATTCGAGCTTTGATTTATATTGTCCGATATTATTCAGATGGCCCGCGAATATTCACCGAGGGGTAGAAGCATGAGTATCTCCCCCGAACCACATAGGAGAGAATCTCCCACAGAATACAAGCACAAAAGTAGATCTGGGTCTAGGTCCCCCAATCACAGTAGAAGACATAATGGTTATAGATCCCCTACACATCATAAAAAATCACGTAAGTACGTACAAAATAAATGCACAAATATGAAGGCATCTTTTGTGTATTTGGACAAATTTTATACTTATATTTTCCACTATGAAATTCGTACACAAGCGATATTATTAAGATTTGCATGTTTGCAAACATGCCCAATAAAAACCTAAAATAGTTGAAACTGTCAAAATGTTTAAATAATGAATGTTTCTGACCATTTTTTTTTTGTTGTTAAAAAAATACTCCAATAGTATTTCTCTACTAATAGGTACGTGTTAATGTCTTTGTAATAAAAATGAGTGATTTTTTACACGAGCCCATTTATCAAAAACCGGTTTATTCAAATCAAAAAGCAAATAGGTTTCCCACATTGTCTTGATTGGTCTGTCTTTTGTTTTGATTGGTCTGTCGTTTGTTTACCCGATATTCCAAATATGGAAGACCCAAAAGTGGCACTGATGCCAGACGCACGGTAATGAACGAAAATTGTCATATTTCTATTTCTACCATCATAGTCTTCCTCCAAAATCACACTACATCCTTAGCATGGAGAAATAAATAATATGATCTTTAGTTTAGTATTTATTAATTTTTTTTTCAGATCATCACGATTACGGCGATAGGAAAGAAAGTGACTATGATGAGAGTGATTGGGAACACTCGCACAGAGATCAGGATCACGCCTGGGAAGGTGAAAGAAAGAACCGTTCTCGTAGTCCTGATTTTAGGGATAGAGAGCGAGACCGAGATCGAGACAGGCGACATCACCGAAATCGTGATAGAGACAGAGAACATAGAAGAAGACGATCGAGGAGTAGTGGTTCTCGATGGGAGAGGAAATCTGAGGATAGAAAGACCCGTGACAGGGAACGATATAGGGATGATGAAAGAGACAGTGATAGGTATAGGATTTTCGGAATGGCTCTAAAGTTTTTTTAGCATTGTGTTTAATACCTAATATGATTTTGACAGTGAAAGAAGTCCTGGAAGTACGCCTATTGGAGCTAGTGGATCGGAAATCATTGGGTACAAAAGTCAACCCCCAAATAATACTATCATGATAAGAGGGCTTGCTCAGCACATTTCAGAATACGATGTAAGTAACTGTCACATTGATAAATTCCAGTGCTTAATTATTCTTACTAGGTTTATGTAAGTACAAGGCACTGGAATGATTTTGAATTAGAGTAAATCAAAATATTTGTTCTAGATAAGACAAGATATAATTTCATGCGAGTTGATGCCAAAAGATATTCGGCTGATCAGGAAAAAAGACACAGGTAATAAACTAAGATAATTCAAAGTTTAAGGTTTTCTTAGGCCGTTTTATGTCAATATAAACTACATAAGGTCGGGTAATGCCATTGGTATCTATTGTGCTGTTTAGGTGCTTCCCGCGGTTTCGCCTTTGTCGAGTTTGCCACTCTGGGAGAGGCTGTTCGTTGGATGGAGATAAAACAGGTATCTTAGTTTAAAGAAGACTCTGTAATTCATTTTACCTGCGATGCGATAAGTATTAAACATATTATTACTTTTTTATTTTGGCCGCTCTTTTAAACAAGTATACAAAAAGTCAATGTAATTTCTTTCAAATTTTGCTCATATTGTTTTCCGTTTTTTTTTTTATGTTGAAAATAGCGTAAAATTGAACTTTTTAATATAACAGCTTCACTGAATTATATTGTAGGCTTTGTTAATGGAAAATTATATTTAAAGTATATTTGCCGACTAAACATGTTCATTTTATAATCATTTAAAGTAAGTAGTAGCTTCTTAGACACAATGTTTAACAATCCACAAAACTGTATTCAATTATTAAGTAGGTCTATTTACAAATGGACATTTTACGTTATTTTTAAAAATGTTCAAAATTTGAATGTAACTTACTTGGACATGTTCAAGTCTTAAGTTAAATAATTGATATAAAAAACTATTTTTTGTTATTTATTATAAAAATAGCATTCAAAATGACAACTAAACCTGCCATAGTAAATCCATATGAGCTAACGTAATGTGTCATGATTGATTTGTTAAGAGAACTTGCCAGGATCTTCAAATTGCAATGTGGGTTCAGTATGGCAGATACTCTGACGTAGAACCAGTTTATTCCCTTTTTAATTTAATTGATAACTGAGTGAGAATGGTTTTAATTTATTCAAATATGCTGCTGGTTTTACAAAATCATTTAATAAAAGGTAGAAGATGAATGGGTAGAAAATAGCGTGCGGCCATAATTCACAGTATCGACAGATCTGAAAAAGATTTCATTTCGCATTTCTAGGAAGCGAAAGGGTCTCTTTAGAAAGAGGGGGTAGTTGCTTTAGATGAACATTCTCTAATTATTTTGTGTTATTTCAGGGAGTGTTAATGCTACAAGACCAGTATCGTGCTATAATGCAATATAGCATACCTAAAGATTTGGGTTCCGCCGATAAGCCCCCTTCTTTCAAAGCTTCAGCTGATTGGTTTTGTATAAAGGTACTTTGTACATCATTAATTTAAAAAAATACTAAGCCTTTGCTGTTTTTAGTGTGGGGCTCAAAACTTCAAAAGAAGAGACAATTGTTTCAAATGTCACGCATCTAGAATGGAAAGTGAAGAAGGAGGAAGTGGTAGTGATGAAATTTGTAACTACGCTACAAAAAGTATATACAAAAAAATTAAATATATCTCTTTTCTTAATGACTGTGTTTATAGCGATCATGATGAGAAATTTGGATGCACTAACCACCGAAGATTCAGTGATGTCAGCTTTAAGTACTGCTATACCTGATCTAGTTAAAAGTATATCGGCTGTGTGTGTTGGTAGAGATCCTCTCACTTCCACATCTAGAGGCCTCTGTTATTTGGGAACAGACAGTACTATAGATGCTTTAGCAATATTTGGAGCCTTGAATAATCTGAAAACACCACTTGCTATTGATGGAAAGTCTGGTAAGTTGGAAAGTTACTTTTCATTTTTTAGATGTTGAATGTATAATTATTTTTAGTGATATTATCATATTGTAAATATAACATGGGAGACACCAAAAAAGCTTACTCACAAGCAGATCACGAAGCGTTTCCTAACGCAGCTGTACCTAGTACATACGCAATGACTGACGTAGATAGCTTAGCAGAGTATGCAGCTAGACGGTATGCCAAATCTCCACAAGAATATATGCATTACATAGATTATTATAGAAACTTCTTTACCCAACAAATTAGTGCTGGAAATTCCATAACACTTCAAGAGAACCAAATGGATGCAGCCAACGCAGCAGCTGCTGTAGCGCAATCAGCTATACAGCAATTGAATGCTAATAAAACCACCCCAAGCTACTATGACGTACAGCAAACTCCAACTGGAACAGATGGAAAGAAGTACCGTAAGTACATATTTCACATTTATTAATCATATAATTTAATTTAATCATATTTTAAGCTGTTCCTGATGTTTCTCGTTATGCTTATGACAAAAATACTGGTTATCAGTACTGCTCAGTGACTGGCTTATACTATGATCCCAATTCCACATACTATTGGAATGCACAGATACAGAAATGGCTTTATTGGGATCACGATAAGCAAACATATAGCTTAGCACCTGTTTATGAGTCTTCCACTCACCATCCTCAAGGTTCTTCCGAAATTACTATCCCCGAACCGGACAATAAAAAGCATAAAGTCGAAAAACAAGATAAAGTTAAAGTAGCAAAGAAAATAGCAAAGGACATGGAAAGATGGGCCAAAACTCTGAATCAAAAGAAAGAAAGTGCTGTGTTCAAAGCTGCTGCTGACTATAGCGTTAGTTCAAGTAGTGCTTCTGCTGATATAGGTTTTTCTGTACTGGAAAAGAAAGCTATGGCACCGACAGCTCCTGCCCCTCCCCCGTTTTTCAATCCTGAAGTCGAAGAACCAAGCTCTTCAGTTACATCGGGACCACTTGTAGCAGCTTATGGAGGAGAGAGTGAATCATCAGGTATTTATTTAACATTATATCAATATATAGCATAGGCTAGTAATATGTATGTAAAAATAGATTGTGCCCCCTTTCTTCTACTCCATTTCTGGTTTAAAGAATGAAGAACTTTTGTATATTATTGCATGTTTAATATTTTGTGATAATATATTTATAGTTCGTCTTTGACTTTAATGATAGATTGATGACGTGTCTGTACTGCTCTCTATACGCTTTCTCTACATTATTTTGAATCTCATTGAAATCATTATCCACAGGTGACGAAGAAGAAGAACTCTTGGATTACTCCAAACTAATCTGCAATCTATGTAAGAGACAGCTAGGCTCGGGCGATGCCTTAACCAAACACGCCAAGCTTTCGACTCTCCACAAACAGAATTTAGAAGCCCGCAATAAGAAGAAATCCGAAAAGGTCAGCGACAAAATTGTTTACCGCGACAGAGCAAAAGAAAGAAGAATGAAATATGGAGATCCAGACACTCCAAAGCCAAGTAAATTGAAAGAGAAATACCTCAAAGCCAGAGATGTGGATATTCCAGTGTCTTCGGCTTCCGTTATGGAACCCATCGGAGCTGAAAATGTCGGAAATAGATTGTTGCAAAAAATGGGATGGAGTGAAGGTCAAGGACTAGGAAAACAAAATCAAGGAAGGACTACGATCATACAGGTGATTGATATTAAACGCTATAATGTAGCTTTTATTTAACATATTATTATTATTATTTAGGCGGAACAACATAGCAGCACCGTAGGATTGGGTAGCAAGTTACCAGGATATACAGCATTAGCGGGAGAAAGTTACAAAGACTGCGTGAAGAAAATGATGTACGCTCGGTACCAGGAGTTGACCGAAAAAGAAAATAGCAATTAGTTCTTACTTTTACCTCGTTAATAATGATATTGAAAAAAATTAAATTCGGATATAAAATATTTTAATTGTTAATATTCTTTTTTTAATTTTTAAATTGATCGATTGAGATGAGAGTTAGGGGTTAATGTTATGTATTTATATGTGGTAACTTTGGTATTGTAGACGTCAATCAGGACTAACCAAAAATTGTTCTATTTTTCTAGTAGGTATACCACACACAATATAAGCAGCTAATACAATACTAGCTACCTAAGTCCCGGACTAAAAAAACACATTTCGAAATGCACCCACCTCGGTCGTTTCGAAGCAATCTACAGCCGGTGGCGAAGCAAACGGGTGAACAAGCGTGGGAATGCAACATTGTATGAAAGGATGAAACACGGGACATGTTCCGTACATCAGCCATTCCGTTTTAAAACCTTACCGAACTGAGACGAGGTTGAAACGGTCGATTATATACTCGAGGCAAATTTGCGCAAACCAAGACAAGCTGATGAGTGCACAGACCGTTTTGTCGTCCTAGACTAGACAGGCTTTCATAAATCTTGTCAACGAAACGTGTAGCTGGCATTGAATTAGCTTTGCTTTGTTTTCATTTTTTGGAATATTCAATTTAAAATATGTTCCTTAACCTTTAATTTATTTATTTCGTTTAATTTTCTTTATCCCTAACTTTCATTTCAGTCACAAAGTAATTGATTATATTTTTATAGATATATTTTTGTCGGACTTTTTATTTCTGCATTGTTAGCTATCCAAATAGTGCCAAGTATACATTATAGTGTAATATTCTTTGTACTTTTTCTAATCATATTATGAAGATGTAATTTGAGTTTTGATCACTCAGGAAGATTTTTTTTTACGAAACTTGTTGAAATATAACAATTATTAAAGAGTATTTGATGTTTTATTTATTTATTCCTTCGTCCTATTCACAACAACAGGATAATCCTGGTGTTGATTGAATAAAGATTAGCCGTTGATGGGCTATGTAAGATTTCAACCACCAAACTTCTCCAATATCCAAGTTTCTTGATGAAATTTGAAAATATTAGATACTCCTGGTATCACGAATCTGCGCTACTGATAAAAAGTCAAAGTTCACAAAAATATGAGATAGAAATATTAGACGCTCCTGGTATATTTTACACCTCACATCTCTGCTCTACTGATGCCAAGTCCACAATATTCAAAAAAATCCCGTTTAAAAATATTAGATGCTCCTGGTATATTTGATACCTCCTCACGCTATTCATTTCTGTTCTCCTGATAGCAAGAAATATCGCCAAAATCCACGAATTTCACAAAAATGTAATTCAAGAAAATAAGTTGCTCCTGGTATATGATATACCTCCTCGCGTTTCTGCTCTCCTGATAGCAAGAAATATCGTCGAAATTCATAAATTTAACAAAAATGCAATTTTGTTAAAATAGTTGCTCCTGGTATATTATATACCTCCTCGCGTTTCTGCTCTCCTGGTAGCAAGAAGAATCATCAAAATTCGTAAATTTTACAAAAATGCAGTTTTGTTATATCAGTTGCTCCTGGTATATTATATACCTCCTCGCGTTTCTGCTCTCCTGGTAGCAAGAAGAATCGTCAAAATTCATATATTTTACAATTTTGTTTCATAATTTTACAATTTTGTGGATTTTTCTTACTACCAGGAGAGCAGAAACGCGAAGAGGTGTACAAATATATTAAATGCTCCTGGTATATTGTACACCTCCTCGCGTTTCTGTTATCCTGGTAGCAGGAGAAATTTGGCAAAATTCACAAAATTAAAATTTTTAAACCAATTTTATGAATCTCGACTTTGTATTAGGAGAGCAGAAACGCGAAGAGGTGTACAAATATATTAAATGCTCCTGGTATTGTACCAGGAGCATTCAATATATTTGTACATCTCTTTGCGTTTCTGCTCTCCTGGTAGCAAGAAAAATCCACAAAATTGTAAAATTATGAAATAAAATTGTAAAATTTATGAATTTTGACGATTCTTCTTGCTACCAGGAGAGCAGAAACGCAAGGAGGTATATAATATACCAGGAGCAACTAATATAACAAAACTGCATTTTTGTAAAATTTATGAATTTTGACGATTCTTCTTGCTACCAGGAGAGCAGAAACGCGAGGAGGTATATAATACCAGGAGCAACTAATTTAACAAACTTACATTTTTGTAAGATTTATGAATTTTGACAATATTTCTTGCTATCAGGAGAGCAGAAACGCGAGGAGGTATGCAATATACTAAGAGTATCTAATATTTTCAAACGCAAAATTGTGGATTTTACCTTGCTATCAGGAAAGCAGAAACGCGAGGAGGTATATAAGCTACCAGGAGCAAAACTTCGCAAATGTATGATTTTAAAATATTAGTCTCTTGTTCAAGATAAAAATAGTTTCCTTGAAAGTTGAAAGATGTAGCTGGGCTACCCATTGATAGATGGCGGTATCGACGACTTTTGCTACACCCTCAACCCAGTCATCAAAAGCGTATATAAAGTAGCAACGGATCGTCGAGTTGCTCTATAGGCTTATCGGATGAAAAAAAAAACGCAATTTAATTAATATAATATATTTGTTGAAATAAAAAGGAACATATACATTGAAATACAGCAAATACAGAATTAATTCACTTGAATATATAAAAATTTGAGACCGCTAAATTTTTCACTTAAACAAGTTAATCACAATGCGAAAACCAATGTTAAGTATTTGCTACTTGCATTTACTATGAATAATTATATAAGTTTAACATGTTTTAATTTTAGAATATATTGAAGTGTATTCAATAAGATGCACCAAACGTTGGTGCTACTTGATTTTGAATCAAAGTCGGTTACAGGCGACATGGCAAGCATTGGTAACTGCCCGTTTGTTAAAACGTTGGCGCTGGCAAGGGTTCGCCTAGAAAGCAATTAATTCGCCTTCCGTGCAAAGCCAATGTTTTTATAAACGCCCGCTGAAGCGGTGGCCAAATCTTGCCATGCCGTAGCCGCATATACACAAGTACAAATTCAAAAAAGTACAATAACGTATAGTCAAGAATAATAATGTGATAGAAGTTACGATTAATTCTTAACATGGTTCTCAACACTGGTAGATAAACTAAAGCCTAGAAAACAGTGTCTGTAAAAACAAGATTTGACACTTTGCAGAACAGCATATAGTACTGCTGACTACAACATAAGTTAAATACGATATAGTTTATCTAAAGTCTAAACACCGACCCTAGACAAACTATAGTCGAAATAACGAAAATGTAGGTAAACAGCATTTCAATAAGATACAGTATCAATAAGCACAGATCTTGTTACTATTTTATCACAGTTTGAACAATTAGACATAAAAGAAATCACACATTTTGTTATATTGCACCAAAATCAACCAAAAATTATTACAAAATAAATGGACGAATGCAAATTAAGCTGCAATTAATATAATAAACAAGATCCGGCAACTTCTAAAAAAATTATCAATTTTAAAAACTATAACAGATGTCTTCAAAGATTAGGATAACTCAGCTCAAATCAACATTCCAAAGAAAAATAATTTGACAATACTGTGTTCAGTTTTGAAAAGAAAATGCTAATTTGCACATTTTTCCAAGTTTTCATTTACGATTTCGAGCATATATTTCAAATGAATAAATTGGCGGCTAAATGTATCAGATAAATAAGATGACTGCTGCATACAATTTTCATACGAAGTTTAATGATTTAATAGGTGGTGTAATAAATAAATACTTCGGCCGCCCCTAGCAAAAAAACCATCATATATTCGAGGATCATAAAATAAAATGCAGGGTCTAGAGACCAGGCTGCGACAAGACTGAAAAATTCATATTTCGTGACAAATCCAATACATTTCTTCAACTTTTTTGTCGTTTCCAAAATTGACTTTTGTTCCCGTGGTATGTACAGTTTGTCTCGAAATCGTTTTGGTTGGTCTGGTCTCGGAAAAAAGTATATGCAACTAGGAATGTAATGTTGTCAATTAAGAATTAAATGTTCAAAACTATTTCACATCAAGAGTTATCCTAACTTCAATTAGAGCACTGGAAATATTTGTAAATATAAAACTGTAAAAAATATAAACTAAAAAATGTTTGCTCGTAATTTCGGTCATGCTGTATGGTTATATATAAAAATAAAATTACATACTTATCAAGGACGATTCTTAACATAAAATGCTTCACCACTACTTAACAATAAAGTTAAGTATGCTGCCAAAAAATAAAACAATAATTATAAAATATATGTGATTGCTCCAATAATGACATCAAAATAATGCTTTCTTTCAATTATGGGAAAATTCAAAGAGTACAATGGTTTTCCCAAATTCAAACATAAAAACTGGTACATTATTTCGATTACAAGTTAAAAAGTTAATTTTCTATTTACAACGTATCACTGCAGCCGAACAAGTAATAATATATATATATATAAATAGAATATACATGAATATTTATAAAATTTTCGAAGGTACAAAGTGTTTGAAATTTTGTTACCAACATGAACAAACTTGATTACCCCCCACAGAATCTATAAAAAATTATGTAAACATTACTTTCCCTTTTTGAATGTTTGAACTTCATATTAACACAGTGCTTTAAGCAAAACTCATATTTAGATCTATTTTGCTGATTTGATTTTCGGCCTCTCCAATCCATATTATTTAAATTTATCGAAAATTAAATTGTCAGCGTTCAATTGTTTAGGATTGGTAACAAAATTGCAAAATAGTTTCAGTCATTTTAGTTTCTTTCTCAAAATAATCAGTAACTTACCGAACTCACTATATAAGACACTTATGGAAGCCACAAGTTGACCTGAAGTATGATTCAACGGTGTTCTTCAAGGTTTGTTGAATAACTTTATCAGATAAACTAAATTTGCGGCCTCCATAAGTGCCAATAGGAAGGAACGTTTTAATAATTTTTTGTCTGTTACCAATTTTTTTGAGAAACACAAATCAATTCTACAGACGCTGCAATGATTTCAGAAGGAGCTACCTTACGTGTGATAATGAAGCAGCTAAAATTAATTCTGGCAAGTTCATTTTTTTCATAAATATCGCAAAACCATGATGCCTTTTTCGAATTAACGATTTCAGTCATGTTTTAAGGCACAACACATTTACCTCACAAAGTTCTGCCGTTCAGAAACATATTAAAAATATACGTCTAGTGCTGTTTGTACAAAACTCCTAATTAACTAGCGTTTTTCATTATTTATGAAAACTAAATTTATTTATTTACAATTTTAAGCATCAACTATCGAATAACTTGGTAAAGAATAAACCAGATGGACCCACCCTCTCCATTAATCTATCTTGAAGGGATGCTGGAGAACGGCTAATGAGGTTGTCTTGGAATGGCTTCCAATTTTAAGCATGATATTTTTTTTTCGACATTCAGTAATACAACGGCAAGAGCAAGCAAAATCAATATTATTCAATTGTTGAAGTTATCGCAAATAGAGAACAGTACAGCCCATCATCACCGAAAACATCCGGTTGCTTGGTAACTGATCACATGTTGAAGTCTCAGAGGCGTTCAGACGAAAGAATATCCTTATTTCGTTTGTTGTTGAGTGACGGATTGTTTTAATGTGAAAGAAGAGCTTTTATATATTATTTTCCATGTTGGACCATAGTTGGACTTTGACCTTTAGTTGGATTTTTCAAGAATCGCAATTTATTGATGACTGACTGTAGTACTGTTCTCTATCTGCGTAAACTCTACCATGAACGACAGAGGATAATATTTAATTTTCAAGTATGTCATTAGATTTGTACTTTTTCAGTATTAAAAAAATGCCACTAGTTCATTCTTAACCAAATCAACATAATTATTTTACGCCTAAATAAAATGATCAAAATAACATTCTAGTTAACTCCGACACTTATTAGTCTTCTTCTAGAGCCTTAGATTCAAATTGTCTATGTGATACATATCCCTGCTTAACCTCCTTAACATCTAACGTATCCCGGTTTTGTGGGTTTTATTCCCACTTGTGTGTCCTGTCCATCACCAGATACTCCGGCTTGGTCTCAGGAGCGGGGGTCGACGTTAAGTCGCCAGCGACCACATAACCAGTGTTCTTACTGGCGGGTTCTTTGGGGGAAAATGGCACGTATCCCGGATTGGGTGTTTTGAAAATGTCTGTCATGTACGGGGGTGGCGCATTGGATGGTAGTTCACTGGCTATATACGGAGAAATACTGTGTTCTAGGTCGCTAATTGTCACATACGGGGTATTTAGGGATGGCTTCGTGGACGGATCTACGCCGATTAAGCAGTAGTTTCCAGCTGGGGGAGGAGTTGGCTTCGTTCCTCGATTTATGACGGGAGTAAGATCATGCATCACATAACCTGAAATCAAAACAATTGAGTAAAAAGGCAAATGCACAACAATCATGAAATACCTTTAATTGGAACATTCCTCTGCCTCAAAGAGTTTTCCTTGTTGTCATCATTAACATTTCTAGGTTGATCAGTACCAGAATCCACTGATAAATGGGTAGATTCGACTGAAGAAGTGATGCTTATTTGACCCGAGCTACATCCACTGGAATCACCCGCAGGGCATTTGTCACTCATTCGATCCAAAAGAAGTTCCTCATCTGGGTCGTGATCGAAGCTTCTATCTATGATATCAGAATTCTTTTCAGAATTTTCCACATCTGGTGCTAAGCCGGGAGGTAGTTTTACTTCAACGTCTCTTGCTATACTCCAGCATATGTATAATCTAAAAATATTTGACTTGTTAAATAAAGCCAACCTTCATAGTAGTAGCTTCTTACCTTCTGCATCCGACAAATATAACCACACCAGTAAGAATTGCTCCCACAGCAATGATGATTATGTACCATGAAGATTTATAACAAGATATTAGTAAGTTATCGCTCCAAAGTCCTGGCAAATGTGTTCCATTTAAAATATTAACAGCTCGTACAGATACGGAGAATGAGTAGTATCCAGCATCTCTACAATTTTGAATTGTATAGTTGTCTGTTTTTGTAAAATTAATTATTTCTTCGCCGACTACGTTTGCGCCCATTATTCTCATTTGATAATAGTCTAATTCGCCTCTAGGAGGATATGGTTTGTCCCAGCTAATAATGTTACTCATAATATCGGAAGTATCATTGTTAGGAAGCACAAATGGTCTGATTATTTTAGCTGGAGGCCCTATTTGAGTACGCACTGTTAGTCCTTCGGACATACTGGAACAGTATTGAGTACAGGCTTCAAGATATATCGTGTACTTTGTGTAGCTTTCCAAGTTAGAAAGGGTTTCTCTGGTGGCGGTTTTTGCATCAACAGTTATATTGTTGTAATGTATATAATAATGTCTGATGTAACCATTCGATTTTTTAGGTGGTAACCATTCCAGACTGATAGAAGAGTTTGTTATCTTGGTAGCCAGGATGTTTCTAGGCGGTGAAGACGGTGCGCTTTCTGAAGTTACATTTCGCTTAAACTCACTTCGTGTACTAAGAAATTTATCACTTTTTACACTTAAAGCTAGTTCGTAGGTAGTGTAAGGTTCAAGATTGGTTACTGTTGCTGATTGTAGATTCAAGTTTCCATTTACGGTTATGTTTTTAATTTCATCTTTGTCACAGCCAGTCTCCGATCTAATTTGATTGCGACTTTTACAATAGTATATTACATAACCTACAACTTCGCTGCCAATATCGGAACAATCCAGCTTCCATCTTAATTCGATAAAATTTGGTCCTACACTATTCACCCAAATATTTCTTATTTTACCAATAGTTCCGTTGTTAAGGACTGTACATTCCGCCCATCTCATACCACTACTGCCGATTTCAGTATTTGCTGCTATTGCAAATTGATATATGTCTTTTGTCAACGTTGTTTTATATTCCCGGGTATCATTTGATACTGTAGCCCAATTGAGATAGCCCTAAAATCGAATTAATTACAAACATGGTTGCAGTTTTTTATATGAAAACTTACTGTGCACTGATAGGGCCTGTCTCTCTCATTCATACACCAAAATATTGTATAATTAGTTATAGGTTGACTAATTTTTGGCGCTTCCCATTGTAATTTATACGATTCTAATCCATGTCCAATTTTTATAAATTGAGGAGGCTCGGGTATAGCTAAAAATAAATAAATATATACATAGAGTATAAGTATAACTGGAAAATAATCATTTTTACTTACAATTCTTTGGAATTACTACTCGGGAAGATAACTCAGATTTTCCAATTTCGTTTTTAGACCAAATCCGAACAACATATTCTTGATCCTCTCGGAGTTTCTCAAATTTAACAAATGTTTTCGTTGATTCTACAATACCGTGAGGTTCAATATTTATCACATAGGTAAAATTTTGACCGTTTTGTTCAGATTCCTTCAATGTTTGGAAATACACATAAACGTCTCTAATGTCATTGTTAATATTAACCACTTGAAAGGAACCTTGTGTTACTGAAGGAGGTCGATCAGGTATTTTACTTTCTGTTCTTTTCGTTACGCCAGCTGGATCAGACCACATCTCTTCATCTGCTTCTATTGGTTTTATCCTAAAAAATATTTCAATTATTGAAAATTCCAGAAATTACATGACATATTTATTACCTGATTTGTATATCATACAAAGCATGGGCGTACAACAAATTCTTCAATTCAAATCGGGTAACTTTTTTGTTGAAAGTCTCCGATACGAAAGTGTTATTATCCAAAGTCCATGAATTATTGCAGAATTCACAATTGTATAAAATTTTTCCTTCGATACGTTCTGTGAATGCGTCAACAGTATTTGTGTACCTCCATGTTAACAGAATAGAGTGAGGAGATGTAGCTACAGCTTCTAATTTCTCGACAGGATAAGGATGCATGCGTTTGTAGTGATCAAATATGAATGTTTGATTTCTTTCACCAAAAGTATTATTTGCGTGAAGCATGAATCTACAAAAAAAAACATCTGGGAATTATTTTTAGTTTCCCAATTTCACCACGAGGGAGTGCCAACCTAAAATTCCTAGTTTTCTATTCAAAATGCTAAACAAAAGTTGAGTTAAAATAATAAAATATTTTAGAAGTACTAGGAAATAGTATTAACGCCAATTTAATTACTTTAAATAAAATATTATGCATCTGTTGTGATCTAGTAGTAACCAGAAAGCATCTAAGTAGTTGACAAATTAGGTGAGGAAATAAAAAACTTACATATAACTTTTTCTGGACTGTCGATATTGAGGATTCGTAAACAAATTCAATTCACAGCTCATTTTTCTACTACTGTTATCTTCCAGAGTCGAGTTGGTTGGGCATATGAAACTTGGATGATTTCTATTAGAAATAAAATTATTATTATTACCACTTTTTGTGACATTGATATTCAATTGTATTAAACACAATTTCGACAAATATGTTTACACTATTATTATTAGATGAATTGAAATTAGTAAATGTCACAATTAGCAACCATAAAATAAAATACCCTTTTAAACAATTAGTTAATCTGCATTATTGGGAAAACTGGAAAATGATTTAAGTGGATACTCATATCCCAAAATTTTCCACATACTTATACTGGTACAGCTTGTCAAACATAGAAGAGACATGAGTTTGTAAATATGGCTACGACCTAATGCGCAATGGACAGCAGCTGAATTCATCAGATAAAGTTGTTTCTTTTTCTTTTGTACACAGCCCGTTAAATTTCAGCATTTCTTCCAACGTTTGACAAGTTGTGATTAAACAAAGAGGAATATGTTATAGACTTGCAGAGATTATTTTATGGTTTCATATTGAAAAAAATTCTTTAATAAACACACAGAAAATAACAAATCTTTTATTCTAACAACACAAGAAGAAAATAGTCCACCACCATGAATAGGAAAATGATTATTAACTACCAACATGTAAGAATTCATTGATTTTCATTTTCCTTCAAGCTAATCTTGACAACGGTAGCTGGAATGCTACCGAAACGTCGAAATAAAAAACATTATAAGAGAAAAAATAATCTTATAAATAAGCGTTTTACTCAATGAAAAATTTTTCAATTTCGTAAATTTTCATTTATGTTTTGAAACTCAATAGTAATCAACAAATCAATTGTTTGTCACTATAGTAATATTTCCAGAAGTAAAGTGTTGTAATAATCATATGGCTTTATCATATTGTATGTGTAATATTATTCGATATTTCAAAGTGCTTATTAACTATTCCCAGAACACCAAGGCTGATAAAGCTTCTTCTGTACGACCCATAAGGTCGCATCTATGTATAAAAACAGATAACATGGCAATTTATGTTATTCATAATATACCTAAGATTGTTGACTTAAATAATATATAAATAGATCATAAATAATGTATTGTTATCAAAGAAATTGAAAGTGTTGGGTGTCTAATTCTGAAATAATGGCGTAAGCCACTGACTTTCCTGGTTAATTAGCTGGCTATGAAAAGAAATAGGTACCATTAGATACACGCAAAATTGATTTAGAATGACACTATTATACCTACGGACAATATTAATATTTTGTGTACAGAATTAGATGAATGTGTATAACAAAATCACAACGGATGAAGGAGTAACATATAACTAATTCTACTTTGTGTATACCTGCATATTTACATCCATGTGGAATAATTAAAAAGCATTTCCATACACCACGCGACACTGGTCTAGTCAAATTATGCTGATAAATCGACCTTGCATAATACATTAAACTTATTCATTGAATGAACTATGGATTGCAAAACACCTTTTATCCATAAAGAGTTTTATTATTGTAATATTAAAAATAGTAAACTGATTGCAGCAATATCAATAAATAGAAAAATAAAATTTTTATTAATGGTTGGTTACACTATTTTCAGATTATATTTATATTGGTAATTGTAAATGTTGGTGGTCTGTAATAAGTTCTGTTCATATACATTTTATTTCCATAATTTAATTTAGTAATTAAACACAGATGATCAAATATTGAAAGCGTGTGGTGATTTTAAAATTTTGTCATCCTGCAACGACAACAAATTTCTACCATTGTGACAGGTTTCTATTTTGGAAAATATAATAATAAAGAACTATTTAACCCCAAATCTTTTGAAAAATGAGCAGTTTTAAACTAAACAAAAAATTCTACAAGAGCTACAAAGTTTGTTATTTTAGGTTCCTTCATTTTACAGGTAACATTTACACAAGAAAGGTCTATTTTATTGGGACTAAGAATATTTTCATTTTCAACGTTTCAGAAGTGGTGTTCAAACCGATATTTATTTTCAAACTGAGTACCATAATAACACATTAATACATAAAATTATTATAAACAACTAAAAACGAATAGTTCTGGTTATACGTCTTATATAATTAAAAGCAATTACAGATAAATTCTCGGAATAAATAGTCGATTATATATCCGAGCATTTAATCTAATGTAAGATTAGCACATTATCTAAAAGGGTGAATTATCAAGATGAATGTATTCACAGAACTACTAATTTTATTTTAAATAAATTATTTTTAGAACAATTATCACATGCCGAGTCTAGGAACTCGCTATTATGTAAAATATGCGTGGACAATTTAACAAGCAACAGGGTGTATTGGTTAATATAGTATAGTGAGTTGCAATTATATTGGAAATAACTTTGTGTTCATGCAAGGTCGAAGCATAAATTCACTTCAACTAGAAAATGTAACAAAACTTTTGGGTCAGAAAATTGAAGAAAAAAAAGTTTCAATGAGAGAAAAGTGATAATTATTATAAGCGACCCAATATTTTGTAACGGACAGTTTGAGTACTTTCTTTTTGAAACTAGACAAATATTCCAAATAATGTTTTGAGGAAAACAAATATTTGTAAATTTCTCCAATTTATATAGCTAGACCGTTAAACACTATAACTACATCTCTGACATTCAATTACTTGTAATTACTAGTAATGAAAAACAGGTTGAAGTTTAATCATATTATACACTTTGTGGAATCGGAAAATAAAATCATTTGAAGCCTTATTTTATAGAATGATAAAAAACGATTGGCTTTTAATTTTTGAATGCAATTGTACCCTCTCAGAATTAGAAATTTGAATATACAGAGTGATTCAAGTCTAGCACAGCCGAAATATTATATATTCCTAATATCCTTTCTCTGATTGGATGTGTTACACACATACTTTGTGCTTAAGAAAACCCCACAGAAAAAATCCAACAGCATGTTTTCTGGTGGTCTAGTTGACCACTTAATAGTACCTTATCATCAAAGCAATGTTTTTAACGGAAAAAAACGCAGGATCTGAACGCCTATGGTTAAGGAGTGTGCCTATACCCAACGGTTTTTTATAATTCTATAAAATAATGCCAGTCTCAAATTGGTTGAAAATCAAAATTTATTTGGACTGTCCAGTTTAAAATTGAAAGTATAGTGTGGAAAAGAACATATAAATGCGCCTCTAAGTCTCCCGTGGGAAACATCACAAAAATACTGAAGCTTGTATGCCTCACACAAAATGATTGCCAGCAAGAAAAATATTAGCCTCCGTTGTAAGCAGGTTTTACGACACAAAACAGTTATTATTCTCTCTCTTATCACTTTACTCACGTAGTTTTTTTTTTGTGACGGTGTCTGCGCAGGGGTTTCTTGTTATGCACAGTTGCATGGTCTCTTGAGATTAATAAAGATTAATTAATTAAAAATGAAATTCATTCAAAACTGTTTACAAAATAACTTTATTATAAATATCCTGATAATGAACAGTTATTTGTGGATCTCTATATTTAATCTCATATAATATTAACAACTCATTATAAAAAAATTAAGTGTAATTCCCCAAACATAGAATACGTAATTAAAAAATTCAATATAATTATTAAATTGTTTTAAATTAATACGAAATTAAATATAGACCGTTTTAATTAAATCATTAAACTTTTGTAAACAATTGAAGAAAATTTAGTTTTCTTTGTTCAAGAAAAAGCAGGTTCGTCAAAAATATAACCAAAAACTTACCTTCATTTAAAAGCTATATGTTACTACTATCTATTTTATTTCAACACTTTGTTAATGAGATTTTAATTATATACATGTATATGTAGCAGCATAATTATTAAAGTAATTTTGCCAATTTAATATTATTTAAGTTCTCGCCATCCAAATAAATTTTAATTTCAGTAGAAGTTGAATATATGAGAGCCTGTTATTGTTGTTATCCTCACCTCTTATTCAAACACCCAGTGCATTAAAATAAAAGGTAACAACTTTTTAAATAGGCAAGCATATTTTACTGTTCAGAAAATTATAAAATATTAAATAAATAAAAATAATTCCTTTATAACTGAAAATATTTAATTTATTTTAAACAAGACTGAATTGATATTTATTTTTCAACTTTTCTCCCAAAGAATCGCTCGTACTATATAAATTATATTATTTACTGAAATATAGCAAATATTTCCTGATTCTAATATTGTTATAGCAAAAAAATATTATAAATAACTACTTACATTTTGAATTTGTAATGAATCGTGTAATGAGTGACAACATAATTTTCTGGCGCCGTCCAGTTACAAATTAATCTTTCAAAGTTCTCCGATGTGCATGAAAAATCTGTGACATTTTGAGGTGGCACTAAAAATAAAAATGTTATTTTCTTTAAAAAATGTAAAAAAAAAGTGTGTACACTAGTTCATATGTTTGTCCTTATATACAGCGTGTCCACGGATAGAGTACCTTATAGGTGAAAAATTTTTAGATATTAATTTAGTGAAAAATGTTATTCTTGATAAAAAGTTTTGCTTGTTCTGAAACCCCATAAAATGAAATAAAATTCAAGTTTTTCAAGACCCGTCACATTTTATGGCCAGTTTTATAAAAACCGGGAGTTTGACTTTTTGACATTTCTTCATATATTGGCTAATATCTCGGGAACCTTATGGTTTGCAAGGTTCTAGTCTACGCCATTCGATTCAGAATTGAATTTTATATAAAAAGAAGAATTTTGAAAATTAGGAGTCTTCGCGAATGAGTATAATTTTCGGTGTGGACTCTAAGGTTTTTCGATGTAGAAAATTCCTCTTTTTATAGAAAATTCAATCGAATCGAATGGCGTAGACAAGAACCTTGCAAACCTTAAGGTTCCCGAGATATTAGCCAATATGTGGTTTTCATAAAACTGGCTATAAAATGAGACGGGATTTGAAAAACTGGAATTTTATTTCATTTTATGGGGTTTCAGAACAAGCAAAACTTTTTATCAAGAATAACATTTTTCACTAAATTAATATCTAAAAATTTTTCACCAATAGCATACTCCATCCGTGGACACGCTGTATATCTAATCATTATTCTGAATCTCAATTATCGAAAAACGGAAGAAAATATTTGAAATCTCATCGCGTCTAATTATATTGTCCCCTTAAATGTGCAACTTTGCCACAATTCTATTTTCGAGACCAATGATACTCCTCGAATTTGGGACATACTGTACTGCAAAATTATCGAAATACATTTATCTAGGCGTTATCGCTAGTATTTTTTGGAAATTTTCAAAGCATCAACACCAATTTGAACTTGAAAATCCAGTACGACTACTTTATATTCTAAACAGATTACAATTTTGTATTCATAATACCGACAGAATGTATTTGTTTTAAAATATAATGATAGTATTTAGATCTTAGCGTGGTTGAGTAAAAAAAAAAAACAAAATTTCTAAGAACCATTCCGTATTACAATTCCATAGACGTCACATTGAACCGTAAATTTAGATACTAGGTTGGTTTTTAAGTTTCTCAAGTACGTGTATATTTTATTTCCCGGTTCACTGCACATAGAAGACTTTTTTTATATAACAAGAACTACTGCACATATGAACTACTGACAATATATTTATGTATTTAATTTAAAAAATATGTGAACTTACATCCCACAACTACCATATTTGTGCATATTGTATGTTGTTTCGGAGTCGAATCGTTGAAATGACAAAAAACCATGTACCTTTCACTCAAATCAGGCTTTTCAACATAATATTGAATACTTGTTTCATTCAGAATTTTTACCCTTTCCGCCTGAAATAAAACAATAATCTACATTTCCTAGATCATAAACCAAAATAATAACGTTCTATTGTTATATTCAAAGTAGTGCTCACTGAATATCGATACTTCTCCGTGTATAAATCAAGTGGAAATACACGCAATAGAGGAGTTCAGTCTAAGGTCAGTGTGGCCAAAAAAAGTGGTTTTTTCTGACAAGAATGACAGTTAAGGTCTACCATTCAAAACATAAGATTTTTGCAAGTTTTTTATCAATTGGAACATCTATATTGCTTTATTGAAATTATGAATATACCCCCGAAGCGTATATCTTGAAATTTAAAATGACTTTTTAGCTGAATACTCAACATATCGGTGGCCAATAACTCTAGGAACTTTTGGCAAGTCACCATTTCATTTCTATTATTCTGTCATTAGTTATGTCAAATGTCAGTTATGTTTATTCTTGTTGATATTCATTTAATTGTGTATGTCCATTTTCGATTAGATTTTTGTAGCATTTCTAGTTAGTTGTATCTCTATTCTTCTAATTACTTTTTCCACTGACATCTACGAAAGCACCCTGGGGTCACGTACACTTTTCTTTTTTTTGAAAACTCATTATAATGACTTTTATCTCATTATAATGACTTTTTTCTCATAATGATTTTTTTCTCATTAAAATGACTTTTTTCTCATTATAATGACTTTTTTCGCATTAGAATGACATTTATATTTTCTAGGTTAGGTATAACAAAGGTATTTTGGAATCTATGACATGAATCTTTTAAATGATATGGAGGATATTCCAATTGCACCATTAATTGCAATCCCATATGGTTTTAGTTTGTCATAAGAAACTAAATGCCACAGGAAATTTGGTCCTGGTGTAGAATACTTTCTTCTTCTGAGTCGTTTCCTATTTCTGAGACTAACTCCAATATATAGGGTCCAATTCTTTCAATATAAAACTCACATTTCTGTTTGTAATTACAAAACCTTGCTGGCTGGATGCATTTAAAAATTAATTAATATAAATGATTTAAATAGAACAATGATAATCCCAAAACATCACCTAAGAAAATATAAGCTCAAATATATAAGTCATTATAATGAAAAAAAAATCATTATAATGAGAAAAGTCATTATAATGAGAAAAAAGTCATTATAATGAGATTAAAGTCATTATAATGAGTTTTCAAAAAAAGAAAAGTGTGCGTGACACCAGAGTGCTTTCGTAGACATCTGACATAACTAGTGACAGATAACAGAAATGAAATGGTGACATGCCATGAGTTCCTAGAATTATTGGCCACTGATATGTTGAGTATTCAGCTAAAAAGTTATTTTAAATTTCAAGACATACGCTTCGGGGGTATATTCATAATTTCAATAAAGCAATATAGATGTTCGCAATCATAAAAAACATGCAAAAATCTTATGTTTTGAATGGTAGACCTTAACTGTCATTCTTGTCAGAAAAAAACACTTTTTGTTGGCCACACTGACCTTAGACTGAACTCCTCTATTCAATTGCAATATGTACCGTGTTTTTTTTATCTTTATTGACATTTCGATATTTTTTCCGGACTATCGATAGTACTATCGATCCTTTAAAAAAATGCAATCGAAACATAGATAGTTAAAATTATCGATGTTCAGTGAAGACTAATTCAAAAACAGTCTCTAAAATAAAATCAAGCAATGGAAAACTCATGGGAAAGAGAGTAAACTAGTTCCGGTGATATTGAATATTCAATTGCCTTATCTAAATGTTTTATAATAGGAAGTACTCAATGGTAGTGGTCAAATAAATGAATCATATTTGTGACTGGTACAAAACCCAAAACTCACCGTTTTGTCGTTCGGATCATATTCGTTGTTAGGGTAAATATTTGTGTTGCGTCTATAAAAATACAAATCCGAGCTGGATAGTTCGTTCCCATTATTCTTGTTACGCGATTTGGCAATTGTACTGTTATACAGAGTACATGTTATATTCAACGGTTGACCATATTTAATTGTTATATCCCCTTCAGGATAAGTATCTGAAATAAAAAGATTTTCCATGTGGTTTAATGAAAATAAAAATTAATCATTTAATTACGGGTAATAATTAAATTGTTAATAATATGTAGTATCAAAATTATTCAAATATTATACCCATTAAAATATATGTTTACCAATAATTTCATTAAAATTCAATTAGTAGACATATAAAATGACACCATAATGATTCATTTTACATAATTTGTATTGAATGAATTTTAGTGGAGTAAGAGTGACCATATTTTAGATACTTACAGCCAAAATCTCCTAGGCCCATGCACGTATTGGATCGCCTATGTTTATCCTGGATGATACCCTCATTGATTTCGGCATTCGTAAAAATAAAAAAGAAGGACGCTGCTACTAGGTACATTAGATACATAGTGGTCTACGCGAACCTTGGTGGTCCCCTGTAACAAAAAGAAATATCATTGATCACAATGCTCTTAAAATTTTATTTTATAAAACAAACGACCAACCGCAGCTACCCCTCGTCGTTGCCGATGAGTAGGTTCTTAGTTTATCCATTCAAATATATATTTTTTCTTTACAGATAATATTAGCATAAATATACTTAAATTTTTTAAAATGACTATTTCGTGATAAAGCATATTTTCTTTATTGCAAATTTATGATTTGTTATTTTAGTTGAAAACAATTAGATTTTAATCAAATAGGAAATATTTTAACGATTTGAGCGAGTTAATATCAAGAACTCAAATTTTCAGGGGATTCAGGAGGGAAAATAAAAAAATAAGTCTTAAAAAAAGCAATCTATTGTTTATATTTAAAACCATCCTGTATACCAGTTTATCATCAATCAACATAATCAACTATTTATTTTGTTATTAGTCACAAATATGGAAATTCAGTACTGATAAAATAACTAAACAAGTATCCTGTTGTACTTCAAAATAATCATAAAAATTTCACTCATTTAAATGCGTTCCTTTTTAAAAAATTATAAATAAATGAAGTTGATTTTTTATTGTTTTGGGTAGTTGATAAAATTTTGTGTGGGTGCAAATCTTACTCACCTAATAATTTTTTTTTCAAATGAGAATGGTTTAACTGCACTAAAGATAAATACATAAAGTTCTATATTTTATATAGTGTTTTGCAATGACCTTTATATTTATTAAATGAAGAAGCATTTTTTTCTTTTGGGAAGATACTCAAATTCATCAAAATATCCAGTTCCAGGAAAATAAGTTGTACCAACAAATTTTATCAATATTAATTATTTCCATTAATTTCAAAGAAAAACTTGTGCAACCCAACAGTTAATAATAAAATGTAGTTTATTGAAATTGGCCATTAATAACATAAAATAGTAATACAATAAGTCTGAATACAGCAGTCTACAGGATGTTCCTAAATCAAATAATTATGGATTTATTTATTTTCATTTGAGGAAATATATCAAGAAACATTGCTAGTCGTAATTTTGATCTTCTATATGCTCCTTGAGGTATACTCTTTATTTGGAATGGGACAGTTTTTTTGTTAGGAAAAGATAAAAGTGTTAATTTTTTGGGACATATTATATTTTTATTAGTTTGTGTATCAGTTTACAACAATTCCAACAATAAATCATGAGAAAACCTGGTAAAGAGCTTATTCTGATGAATTTAGTGGTAGTAAAGTACTTACTTCAATTTTATGTTAATAAAATATTGTTAGCAGTAGCAAATTGAACATGGTGCCCCTATATATGTTAGCAAATGCCTGACTTATAGACCTCCATATCATCAATGTACTTGTTTTGTGTTCATAAAAATAGTTCACAAAAATACATAATGGTTGAATAAATTGAATTTACTGTAGTTTTTCTCAGAATATACTCTGTATACAGTGTGGAATAGCCAAATAGAATAACAAATGAATGAGGGTGTGCTGGGAAAAACGTGACAGAGGCCAATTCAAACTTTCCTATTTTAAATGCAATCCCCTGTATATTATTTACTTCTTCAGAAAATTCTAGATATACCTAATTAATGTACAATGTTCTATATCTATCTTCAACTTTTTCAGAAATATTAAGTGTTTACTGATTTATAACAAAAATTAACATTAAAAAAAGAAAATTATTTTATTTCACAAATTTGCTACATTACATTCAATACTTATTTCCCATTTATACATCCCTATAAAATGATGCCAATTAAAAAAGGTTTTTGAAACTATAGTTGTATTTTCTATTCAAAGAAAACACATTAAGTAAACTCCTAAGTAGTAAAAATGATTACACTTCTGATTATCATAATTACTGCTACACAAACAAAAGCTTAATTTAAATTTAATAGTCTGATTATTTAGGTGGCCTTCCAAATCAATAAATCGACTTAATTTTTTGAATGCAAAATTTGCATAATTGATATTTTGTAATAATTACATATTTATCATGTAATGTATGCAATAGCCAACAGTTCAAAGAGATTTTCTTTTGTTGTTCCTAGAATAGTAGGATTGATAAAATAAGCATGTTGTTTTAATTAATTATCAAAAAGAAACACTACAGTTAATATCATTAACTACACCCTGAGGTGGTAAGTTCTTGTAAACAATTTAATTGAAATTTCTTTATAAATATGAGTGGAAAGATTGTCTGAATTCATCCAAATTGCTTACATTATTATATATATATTTATCAACAATTCTTGTGATTTATCCAAATAACTTAAAGTGAAATGTATCCAGGTAAGTATATTATGTTTAGTACAGCTATAGTAGCAGTTAACAAGTTGTCAGTTTCAACTTTTTTTTAGATAGCAACTAGCAGAGATTAATTCATCAAATGTTTTATCAAAAGAACATATCCCAGAAATATACAAAATAAAACTATATGCTATAAGGCATAACCAGAAATTTTTTAGAAACAATAATGCAGATTTAAAAAATATTCCGTGCAATTTGCAACATTCTATTAAACTGTATTAAAATACCAATATTATATTATTATATAAAAATCTGTGTATTATATGTCTGATGTTACACTAAAAAATCTATGTCCATTCAGCCAGTATCCAAGACTAAGATGAGTAAATTTAGTGTTATTATCAAGTTAAAGCTTCCCTAATTGATTATGTTATACTTATAAAGAAAAAGAAATAAAAAGGATGCATTTGTGCTACAAACTGCACACCCCACACATTATTATTATTTTATAATTTGTCAACTGATAACCCATGTTTATCATAATTCAAATAGATGCTTGTTTACATGCAAATTCATGTTCGTTTGAAAACACAAATTAACTTCAGCAATAAGAGTATTAAATAAGAATATATTACCTACTACTTACCTAACTTCTAGTACCAAGCATTAATTCAAATTGTTTTATCTACTGAAATCAAACTTTGATTGTTAATCTAGACTCAAAAATTTAAGTTCACCAAGTAAGTGTTATAATTAAATAAATTCTTTCAGAAGAAACAGAAATATTTTCTTGATTTTTTTCAAGATAAAACTTATATTTACACTTTTTACTTCTATTTAAAACACTTGACAACATTAGTTATGGTTATCTAGAAAATAAGGAAGGATAAATGAGATAAGATGGATTTTTTTATTATTTACCATTATCCAGAGTTGAAGGGAGACATTAAGTTATTAGATCTTTTCATTCATATTTACCATTATCAACGAGTTAAAGGGAGACATTAAGTTATTAGATATTTTCATTCATAACACTATAGAGTAAGTGACAAAGTAAGTCACAAAAAGTAAAAACATTTCTAAGAATACTCTCAAGTGCATTCGTTTAAATTTTGAGATTGACGTTTTATTCCTCGGAAATCATCAATTTACAATGTACTATTTTTATACCAAGACGAACATAATCTGTATTTACCGATTCCAAAAATAATAAAAACTGAAGATTCTCTTTGATTGGGTAAGAGCCGTTTCAAATATTGGTTCGAGCGATCGTATTAGGGTAGAATCAAAACAAAAAAATACAAGTATGAAATAAACAAGCAATTGCTGCATCTCTAGAGATTTCTAAATTTTTACTTTATAAACCATATGTTTGAAAATCATTCATTCTAAAATGTAACACACTAAAATATCAAAAAGAATAACATACTTTCAAGTTCTATGAGGCACCATTTCTGAAAATACCAACATTTCTTGGAATCAACATATACGTAGACATGTAACTTTCGAGAATTTCAGTATATTTGTTCACCTTCAAAGAGTTGCAAAAGTCATATTTTCAACACCATTTAAATTTAATAACACTTGTGATTATCGTAAAAACTATTTAAACAAAAACTTGAACTACACAGATAAACTAAATACGACATTCCGACATTGCACACAAATCACATTCCTACCTTGTCGCTATGTTTTGTTATAATAACGTGCACCCACAGATCTGAGATCACCTACAGAGCCTGAACCATAGATAAAACATACTTAGCCTGAACCATAGAGGTGTTTTATGTCATCAGCCACCTATTAAAATGTTAACGTACTATAATTCATATAATTGCCTCAAATTTTTGTGGAGTTTTGTTATCATGCAAAGTTTTAGATTAAATAACAAAATTTTTAAATATTACGCTAAATTTTTCATAAACCCCTGAAAATTTAAAATAAAAATCTCCCTTGCACAAGTTGATAGTGAGTAGTCTGTGGTTGACAGCATGGATATCAGTACCAGCCTTTGAATATAAAACTAAAATCAAAGGTACCAGCCTATAAACCTAAATGAAGTATGCCATTTTTTGACATATCTTTATGCTTAGCAGAGCTGGGACTCTGCGCACTATAGAATTCTATTATCGACCCTATTCTATACGACTTGTCGACAAAATATTTCTCTATGGTGATAGTTATCGTTTTCTACATGTGAAGACGTGTCGTTTTCTACGATTACGATGTTATAGGTTATATTTCCAAACTTGGGACATTTGACACAAAAGACACAATAAAAATAACAAAACAAGTTGCAAGCGGCTTTGACATAAGAAACCTTAAAGTTATGGGGTTATCCATGTCGAAAAATTGAATTATCTCAAAAAATGTAGCATAGCCACAGTGAGAACTATGAAATGTTTACATAAAAACTACATATCGATGGTAATGTCAGAAATAAAAGAAGAGTTGTCGACAGAGTACAGAGTGAGATTTTTGACTGCTGTCGACTGGAATAATCATAGACTTATAAATAAATAAATAAATTTATATTACGAGTCTATGGGAATAATAGTTATATACTATAGAAAGCGACCAGTAGAATTCTATAGTGTGCAGAGTCCCAGCCCAGGATCGCTTAAACCATAGACATATATTATTTCTCTATGGCTTACACCATAGAGAAATATAATGCTTACACAAATGTATGTACTTACCTTATGCAATTTGTCATAATAATCATAATGTAGTACATAAATCATATATCAGGTAAAAGATAAGAAAAACGAATAGTTTTTACAAACATGAATAAAGTGGTCTTTTTAACAGAAAGTATAATTATGTTTTTAGAAGATTTGTACGGTAGCACTGAATATATGTCATATTAAAGACAGATTTGTTTAATGACTGATGACAGATATATTCTTTCTTTTGCTAAAAACAGTCTAAAATTAAATTGGATGCTCTTACTCTCGTATGCTTAAATATATATTTCTATCTTTATTACTCTATTCCGTTTACACTTTATGTCAAAAGAAACAATCTTATTAATCTTATTATTGTGAAATGGGTGGAGGTGGTTAAGTGGATTGTATTTACGTTTACTTTATTTTAATTATATTATATTTTTAATAAATTCCCCAATCAAAATCATGTGTTAAAATTAAAATAAACATATAAGTGTATGGATTATTTTGAACGAACTTACAATGGAATTAATACAGTACAATTAACAATAGTTATGAATAGGATTTGCTGCAGGTGCAAATAATTAATTTTATTTCTGTGATAAAAGCTGATGATGAATTAATGAGTTATTATTCCTGAAGTCAATTTGCCATAGTGATTTAAATCCTTCCAAATTGACATAATTGGCGCAACTTATGGAATAAATGGCTTAGCTTTATTTATTAATGAAATGGTACAAACTGACCTATCAAAATATGTTTAAATTTTGGTATAAATAGTAAATATTTTAATTTTGTTACCAAGGCAATGCTTGAAGAGCATAACAATAATCTTCTAGGTGAGTAAATATATAGTGAAATAACAAATATTTATAATCGACAATAAATACAATTATAAAATGATAATAAAACCATATTATAGTACAGATCATGTGTCATCTCAAATTCCTGAAACTGTTGGAGATAACAGTCTGAACTGAAATAATAATTATAATGGTTTTCTGATAAAATATATAGATAAGGAGCAATCATATTAATTAGTGGGTGTTACTTGTGACTTTGAATGTTATAGATGATGAAGAAAGTAAATTAAGTACTATGGGCGCATCTAGAAATATGCCCGCTTCTAGAATAATTTTTTTGCAAGAAAGGAAAAAGCAAATTGAGGAAACACTAGCTAAAAGAAATCTAGAACTGAGGCAATTATGCGTTCAGGTAATTTTTATTCAAGTATTGTCAATAAAAACTATTTTTATAAATTTTTGTCAACTTTTCTTTTTTATGTTTCAATTATTTTCTTTAGGAAGCGGAGTTAACTGGTATAACACCACCAGAAATGCCCTTGGAGCCAGGAGAAACTCTTCCTCATATTAGAAGACGTATTGGTACATCCTATCAGTTACCTGAAAAACTAATTAAAAATGTCTGCAACAAAGACGAACTTATATCAGAACTGGAGCTGGAAATTCAGTTACATGCTAACATGGCTGAAGCAGCTTTAGGCTTAGCCAATGAACAAAGCATGAGCAAGGTAAATTATCAGTATTTTAAAACATCCACTCTGTATATTTTGTGTGAAACATAAATTCAACTTATACTTAAGATATATGTTTTGTAAGTTGAAGGAGTGACACATTTCTTGTGAATTCACAATTATTTTATTTCTGTACTTTTAACTTTTCAAATTGGGCATATTTTTGTAGACTATGAAAAGACAGCATAAATCGGAATACCAAAAGCACAAACAGCAATGTTTGGCATTGCAAGAAAAAGTGGCAGCATTAAAAGAAAAAGCTGCTGTTGACCAACAGAAGCAAAAGAAAAAGCCTAGAGTTCCTGATAGTAATGGTAAGTTAAGAGGCTTTTGCTCAATGCTTGGAAGATTGTAAATACTCATGTTTTGTAGTAAGGTTAGCAGTAAGAATTGTTTGTATTGTAATTATTTGTTTGTGGAATGAAATGTACTATTAAACTGTATTTGTCTGGTTTCTTTGGTGTTGGTTATATTTTATTTCAACAGTAACACACTACCTTATTTGAAAATAAATAGCAAGTAATGTATGAACGTATGAATAATCATTTAAATCTTCTATAAGTTAGAAGAAATTATTTTAGAAGGTTTTTTTGGTGGTTTTGTGCATATTGAAAGCTTTCTGTGAGATTTATATAAATGGAGATGAGGGAAATAAATATTCAAAAAAACTTTGTGGTTTAATTTCACCAAAAATAATAAAGATAGGTGGTAGCGTAATAACATATTTGCATTTTTAAACTGTTGTTGAATACAGAGATGTTTTGGAATTCCCAGTTTCAGGTCTGGTTTTCAATAACTATCAACAACTATCCCATATCTCTTATTGTTTACATTTGACCAATAAAAATGTGGATATCCTATATCATGTGGATAATTTAATTATTATATGTGAAACCACTGTAATCTGTAAAAATATATTTTGTAAGATTAATGTGGTAACTTTGTTTTATATGCTATAATGTGAAACTAATACTTGGCCTATTTATAGCAATATACATATATGTGCCTTTGAAAATTTCAGTCTTAACACCTTTACTATATTATTTCTGTTTTATGTAATAACTTATTTGTTCTGTCTAACTTTTCCTGAAGTTAATTTGATAATGTCTGGAACTTGCATGATAGTTTATGTGTCAGTATTTTTTCAAAATAAATGCACTAACGTTGAATCTACGTTCTAGTGGACGACACAATATCTCTTAGCACAAATGGAAATGAACCATTCCTGAAAGCTGACCCTCGTCATAGTATGAGTTCAGCAAAACATATTATAGCTGGGGATGGTAAAGTAGAGCTTAGGTACCAACAGGATCCATCAAGGCAATTTAGAATTACTGACATACCATATGTTGCACAGCAAGCAACTAAAAATGACGATATTTTATCCAGTGGATTTTATAGACTGAGCCTGAATGGATATAGTAAATATATGGAGAGGTGTGTGCTACTTTTATATTTATTTTAAGTAATTAATTAAATGTTATATTTTTTAGACGGGAGAATGTGAACAATGTTTACCCAAGTTATTTATCAGGATCTCCCCAATTCCAATATAGTTCACAAACACCGTTGAACCATATGCAGCATAGTTTTTCGTATCAACAACATAGCCCAGTTTCGCATCATAGTCCTCTCTTATCCCAGCACAACCAACATTATAATCACATGCCTCAGCATAAATCCCAACTCAGTCCTCAACAATCCCAAAGATTATCCCAATATCCTCAATATTCTACTGACTTTGTTGATTTTGCTAATAGACAATCTAGTCCAACAGCATCGCTCTCTCCTAAGACTCACTACTATCCTTCCCATTCGACACTAACTAGACAAAATTATAGGCAATATGAAGGTGAGGTTGTGTATAGGAACCCCCATCAAATACAACCACATCAACAATATGAACAAATGAATGTTGTTGCCTCTGGTTTGGGAGGTTGTTGGAAAAGAAATCCTAATGGTGATCTCGTTTGGTACTCTTCAAGTGTTATTGACGGTACTTTGCAGCGTGATAAAAGGTAATAAATATTCACGGAGGTGAAGAAATCCTTTACTGATTTTTTTCCTAATTTTTAGGTTCGGTAGTCTTGATAGAAGGAAAACTAAGAGAGTAACGAGTCGAATATCTCCAAATATGGAGAATAAATCTGCTACTTTATCAACAGTTTCAAATTATCAAGGTCAAATCAGAAATGCATCTGTTAAAAATTCCCAGGTTGGTCTTTTCTTCTAACGTTATAAAATGATTTTGCATTCTCATCTTCAGTTTTAACCGATATATAATTCTTTGGATCTGAAAACAATAAAAATTGTTTCAGATTTTAACTCGGAGATCTCAAGATAATGGTCAGTTAGTAAGAACACAATCTTTAGGAAGTGTAGGTGCTATAACAGTAGATAGTATATACCCAACTGATGATAGCTCGTCGTTTGGCAGTGATAGCCGAAATATGGAAGCCAGCCAACTCTCGAAAAAACACAAAGAAAAAGAATGGTAACTTATTTAATGTCTTAACTATATTGAAGTAAACAACAAATAGTATAGTTAGATACCTAGTTTTGAAAGTGCAAGTCATAAACCTAACAGTAGCTCAATAACTATACATTTCCTGTTTGATTATCATTGTTTTGTTATGTCATTTGCCCAATATTTTTTTAGGCTGGAGACATCTCTAGACGGACCTGTTGCACTGCAGTCTCCTATCTCTCCTCAAGGACTCGATTCACCTACACAACTGCCTCTATCCACTCAACCTGCAATTTCAACGTACTCAATTGAAGAAAAAATTGCTAAAGAAATTCCAGCCGAATCTAACCCGTCACCTAAAATTCGCGAACCAAATATTGAATTATTTAACAATAATATACCAAAAAATTGTACGATTGTTCAGGCTGGACACTGTAAACCTTACCACGAAGAAACTAAGCCGTTTGAAATGTCAGATTTTTATAAATACTCAACCAAATTTAAGAAATCGCCTGTAAATGTAGAGTCGGAGAAGCATAATAGAAGCGGAACCAGTGGAAGCCAAAAAAACTTTACCGACAAATTTGAAGAGATTCCTAAAAATTCTTACTCGCCCAATTATCAAAATATTAGTAATAGGTGAGAATAGACTGAACTTCTTATAGTGAAAATTATCAAGATAATATTCTTCAACTTTTTTTATTTATTTAGTAGTAGTACCCCAGTCAATTTGGATAACACCTTGAATTCCAGTCTGGATTTAGACCAACTCACTGTTTCAGACCATTTTTCTGATGAAATGAACGCTTGGTACAAGGAAAAGCGAAAGAATAACAACAATCCAGGAAACACCACTCCCAAAAGTAGATCAACAGCCACATTGGTTTGATGTATTTTTAAACAAAGAGTACAAGATTTAGAATATTTATATATTTGTATATATTTTTTTATATTGTAATATTTTAGGGAGTTTATAGCAAATAAGCCAAAAGCAGTTTTAATGATATCTCTATCTTGTTTCCGACAATATTAAAATAATAATTGTTCTATCAGACACTTTCCGCGGTTTCACATGGTTAATGGGACCGTCAACCGAACAAGTAGCGTGAAGTACAGCGGACAGATCGAGACGTGAGCGGTGGGAGAACTTCGAGATGCTCGAAGCCACAGTCAGTGTTAAACAGAGAAAGTTTCACGAGTTTGACTGTTCAAACTGTGTTTATTTAGTTCACTTTTAAACTCCTTCACTCACTTAACGCAATCCGGCACTGTACAAAGATGTTTATCGCTCGAAACAACATTAAATAATGATTTCTGAGGTCTAACACGATCGCGTTTCGTGGGCGGTGCTTCTGACCGTTCACGTCTCGATCTGTCCACTGTAAGTATAGTTCACGCGGACGGAAGAACGCCCTAACCATGTGAAGCCGCGCTTATTTTGGTCTACAGTGTTGGTACCATTTTCGATAAATATAATAGACAAAATAACTATCTTTACATAATTATTATTGATTTTTATAATCGGACAAGCGAGAGAAGAGCTGCGAGCAGAGGATGCGCCGTAACAAAAGTATAAGTAGTAAGAGTAGAGCTGCACCACCAACGTATTTAATGGTGGGTGGGCTCCTTTCTTAATTTGCGCATCTCGCTTGTCCGATTGTATTTATTATATAATCTCCGAACAATTTATTCATTTTTTTACCGTAAAACACTTAATGCAGATTTGTAGAAAGGTGATTTAAAAGATTAACCTGTACCATTAAGCAGTATTCACATTGTAAATAGACGTATCTGTAGACCGGTACACACTTAAGAGCACCGGGTTTGAGTACACACGGATATACAAATGACTTTGAATGCCCCTGGGCCTTCCAAGTCCTGTCGGTCTTCAGTCCTGAGCTACATGCGTGCCCAGTATAGAAGTGTTTTCTGTGCTATATGTGCATTCTATATCGAAACTTGTACTGACTTTAGAACTATAACACCCACAAATTACTTGCTGAGGACCACTGAGCACACACGCATATGAGTGTTCTCAAGTGTATACCCAGTTAAGTATCCACAGATGCTTGTGGAGGTCACTGACATAATATGTCTATTCCCAAGTCACGTGCTGTTAAGTGTGTACTCTCCTTATTGTACTTATGTTGGATAAGATAGAGAGCCTCAACTGTATATTTGTAAGGAAGTTCTTAATAATGGAGTTACTGAAATAATTTCAGTATAATTGTTGAAATACTTAGTTGTCCTGCAAAGTAAACAGCTTTAATAGTGTTATTTATGTCTGCCGAACGAATGAAACGCAACTTTTCGTTAAAAACGTTTAATCAATTCTAAAAAAGATTCAGTTTGTTGTGTTAAACATATATCCAATATTTGTAGATTGAATTTTTATTTATAAATAATTTTCCGAGACTTGATTATTGAAATTATATAGGTTTTAATTTTGTTGACAACACGGTTTAATGTTTTTCTTGAACAAAATTCTTGTAGTTGCCTGTGTATTTTAGAATAAGAACTTTGTAGGGCATAATGTATTAAAGCGCATTTAAGACCAATTCAAGACTGAATTTGAAAATACTGCTGTTGAAAATATAGAAGTTATGTTTATACAAGATTTAATCTATAAAATTGTTTCAGATATACGAAATTTAAAACAGAAATATTTTTGATATTATATTATCAGAGTAAACTTTTGCGCATCTAAGATAAAAGGTTTATTTTCGGAAATTTTGCATAATAATACGAGATAAGCAGAACTCTCGTTGTAAATACATAGTTTGAAAGTCACGAGGTGCAAAACAATTTTTATCACCCACACTACTCAATTTTGAAACATGAAAATTCCAAAACAAATTTTTAATGTTTACCGATTATTTACTTCTTTTCTTTCGTCGTTTATGTATTAAAAAAATTAATAACTGTTATTTGAATATGAAATTCTTATATTTATTCAACAATACAGTTTCATTATATAATGTTCAGATTTAAGGTAGTTGTCGTGGTAGAGAGGTCACAGTCTAAACATCTTCTGTCTTGTGGTTTTTTCATTATTCTTTTTCGTTAATTTATTGGAATATTCCCAAAAAAATAATAAGACGTTGTGATTTCTAAACTAATATATCAACGTGCTTTGAATTTACCGCTCAAACTATAATACTCTACTCTGGTCCAATTCTACAAGATATTCCTGTTCGATTTCCCGCAATATATTGTCCATACTTTTCGTTGTTTTATCGAATTAACAGTTGAATCAATCCACATTTAGTTTTTGATAATCTTCTAACCGTTTTCTTTGGAATTTAAAAACTCTTTATGCTAGTGATACGTTCATCAGTGGGAGACGTTTCAATCGACTTTGTATTATCTTCAATAAGTATATGATAATTTAAAATTTTCTGACATATGCAATATACACAAATGAATTTTCTCCAGTTTTTTTTTAATTAGTAGAAGAATAAATTTGTGTGTTGGTGACCATACATGATACCTACATTTAAAATTACCACTATAGTGTGTATATTTTTAAACGTTTCGAGTTATACAATACATGTTGTTTGTGAGAAGATTGTTATTTAAAAATACTCGTCACTTATTTGTCTGCCCTATAGTTTTTACCAGTGAATTGTTAATATACAAAAATAAAGATGTTATGTCATACTTATAATGTCATTTTGTTTATTTAATGACCATATTTGTAGTTTTGTAGATTTGTTTTTGTAAATTATTTTGTAGTGATCTCTTAAGAGTGGTTATTTGTGAAATTTGTTCTACTTTAGATTTCGAAGTTTACTTTGTACTGGTTGTGATTTCTAGGCAATATTTGGGGTTTTTACTGTAAAACCAAAGGATAGTGCCTTTTAAAGGGTTATAAATATTTTTTATATTAATATATTTTCATATTATACCATGAGTTTCATTTTATCCATATTTGTTACTCCATAAAACTTGAGTATCAGTGATAGAAAAGTAAGTAACTCAGTTACGGGCTGAAGATTTTTTATAAGGGTCTCCGATAGGTCCAGTGCAGTAAAATATTAAACTTAACTCGTAACGTAGAATCTCTGAGTCCTCAGTGACGACCTAAGGAACGTTTCAGAGCCTAGTAGCTCCTTAGATCCTCCTATTCTCTATTATATCCAGGAGTTCAGACCCGGTGCTCTGTACTCCCTTACATTCCTTAAGAATGTGAATTGAAGTTTCTTCTTCACTAGTTGAAGTTTTTTAAGATTTCCATTCAAGTTGAAGGGGACACCTTTCGAAGCTCTCACTACGGCTTATGCATAGATATGTAAAGTTATTTTAAATATTTAAAAACTTGAAATTTTCGCTAATTAAACTTTTCTGTTGCTCCGTTTTAAGCATCATCTCAATGCATTACTGCTAATAGGTGCAATTCTGTAAGCAAATGTTAAATTTTAACGCACAGTTAAAAATAAGACAATCTTCTAACCCATTTTTGCTAGTCTGTATGCATATTAAGTTTTAAAGTATTAACGGAAAACTCTTTATTGGATACCATACATGTTAAAATTTGAATCATAATCTTGACTATGTATAGATTAAAACATTTATAATAGCGTAAATTTAACGGCGTACCGTTAATTTTTAACCACTTCTTATAGAATTGAATTAGGTGTTAATAATAAAACATTGAGAATTAGTTGCTAAACACATTTGGTAGGTACCTACATTCCATTATTTTAAATATCTACTCCTAAGTTAGTGAATTTCTGCGTTGGTCACTTATCAAGAATACAACAACTAAATGGGTTCTATTATTCACTTTTATTATTTAATTTCTTTGGCTTGATAAAGAACGTACTTATAATTTGCCCTTTTACATATTGTATATTAATATTTTCCAAGAATAGAAGAAAAATATTAGAATGCAGTGTTGTTTATAGGCTCAGTGCCAATTTATTGCCTTTCGACATAACAGTATTTAAACAAAAGTAGGTATTTTAAAAATCTAGAGAATATAGAACCAATTTGAGGATTGTTTCTATTATTTATAATAGTTTAACTCTAAAAGATAATATATGTTTGTATTATTTATAATACTGAATTTTTTCATAAATTTCATTGTGTCTGAACTATTCCTGATTAAATTAAATCGAGATATTTTAGTAGCATAATTGTCTACTATCTAATAATAAAAATATACATATGAAAGTTGTAAATACATTAGAAAGTGTTAAATAACAGAGGTCTAATAATATAGTCTGGTTTACTCATAGAGTAATAAATTATTTATTACTCTATGGGTTTACTGCCTTAGGGAATCGAGATAATATATTATAACTGGTACGTATTTTCGCGGCTTTATTTGAATTTTCATGTAGTGGGAGGTAGAGGAAGTGATGTCATCCGTCAGATTCCCAAAGAGGGTAGGCATGAAGTGAAGAGAGCGTAACTTCAGATTATCTTCCTTTCTAACTAGCTCGTCACAAGGTACGGTTGCCGAGCCGTTAAGTTGTTACATTTCAAGTTCGTGTTGCCTTATATTAAGTTTTATTTTCGACAGTTGCATTTAATTTATTCCAAACCGTAAGTACATATTTTTATTTATTTTAGATTTGATGATTTTGTGGTATATTTTGAGGAATCCGTAAAAATTCTCCGGTTACCACGTGTACGTTGTACTTGTGTAAAATGGCCGCCATATGCTCAATTTCTTTCAAATTGAGTTAATTATTGTATTTATAATTTAAACAAAGTTTTTTATATTAAATTTGTTTTATAGTAGTTGGATTAGTTGTTGAAATGATAATTTAATAATAGCTGACCAGTTAATATGGTCATAACATGTGTAAATGTATCCACCTGTTGTGTCTGTTTTATTGTTTTAATTACCGGTTTAATATCCTAATTTTAAGTACTTGAATATTCTTTAAATGTGACACTATGTTCTAAAAATTTGTTATTGTTATAGGTCAATATGGGTAAAGAAAAGATTCATATTAACATTGTCGTAATTGGGCATGTAGATTCTGGTAAATCTACAACTACTGGACATTTGATCTACAAATGTGGTGGTATCGACAAACGTACCATCGAAAAATTCGAAAAAGAAGCCCAGGAAATGGGAAAAGGTTCCTTCAAATATGCATGGGTACTCGACAAACTTAAGGCTGAACGTGAACGTGGTATCACCATCGATATTGCTTTATGGAAATTCGAAACTGCCAAGTACTACGTAACCATTATTGATGCCCCAGGACACAGAGATTTCATCAAAAACATGATTACTGGTACCTCACAAGCTGATTGTGCAGTACTTATTGTAGCTGCTGGTACTGGAGAATTCGAAGCCGGTATTTCCAAGAACGGTCAAACACGTGAACACGCTCTTCTTGCATTCACTCTTGGAGTAAAACAACTTATCGTTGGTGTCAACAAAATGGACTCTACTGAACCACCATACAGTGAATCACGTTTTGAAGAAATCAAGAAGGAAGTTTCCTCCTACATCAAGAAGATTGGTTACAACCCTGCTGCCGTTGCCTTCGTACCAATTTCAGGATGGCACGGAGATAACATGTTGGAACAATCCGACAAAATGCCATGGTTCAAAGGATGGAATGTTGAACGTAAAGAAGGAAAGGCTGATGGTAAATGTTTAATTGAAGCTTTGGATGCCATCCTTCCTCCAAGTCGTCCCACAGAAAAACCTCTCCGTCTTCCACTCCAAGTAAGTTTTTTTTCTCATCTTGTATTTACATTTGTCCAAAAATTTTAATGATGATAAAATTTTCAATGAAAACGTGATTTCAAATAGGCTTAATCTTTTCTGATTTAAAAAATTTCAAGCCATCATGATGGTTTTAGCTTTCGGATGATAATTTTTGTGTGTTTGTTACAGGATGTCTACAAAATTGGTGGTATTGGAACAGTACCTGTTGGTCGTGTTGAAACTGGTGTTTTGAAACCCGGTATGGTGGTTGTCTTTGCCCCAGCCAACTTGACCACTGAAGTTAAATCTGTTGAAATGCATCACGAAGCACTTCAAGAAGCTGTACCCGGAGACAACGTTGGTTTCAACGTTAAGAACGTTTCCGTTAAGGAATTACGTCGTGGTTATGTAGCTGGAGACACCAAGAACAATCCACCAAAGGGAGCATCAGACTTCACTGCTCAAGTCATCGTACTCAACCATCCTGGTCAAATCTCCAATGGATACACACCTGTTCTTGATTGTCACACTGCCCATATTGCCTGCAAATTCGCTGAAATCAAAGAAAAAGTCGACCGTCGTTCAGGAAAGACAACTGAAGAAAATCCAAAAGCCATCAAATCTGGTGATGCTGCCATTGTCAACTTAGTCCCTACCAAGCCAATGTGTGTAGAATCATTCCAAGAATTCCCACCCCTTGGTCGTTTTGCTGTCCGTGACATGAGGCAGACAGTTGCTGTAGGTGTTATTAAGAGTGTTAGCTTCAAAGACCCTGGTGCAGGTGGAAAAGTCACGAAAGCTGCAGAAAAAGCACAAAAGAAGAAATAGCCTTCATAAACTCCTTATTACTTTTGATATGTTAACTTTTTTAATTGGAGTTCAAACTTATTTTATTATAAAACTGACTTTTGTGATCTGTAAATTAAACTGGACTTACTAAAGAAAAACAATAAAATGGTTTTCTGAACTATACGTTTTTTATTTATTCTTTACAGTAGGTGAAAAATTGGAATTTCCTAGCGACACGTCAAAAACCTTGCTTTAACAAGCTAGTGACGTTACAGTTTAAAACGCATAACTTCCTTTTTATTAATTCAAATCTTTTACTACATAGTTGCAATTCATTAAAAACCATCTGGATGAATACCTAAACGTAGACAAAATGATTGTACTTAATGGAATAAATAGTAGGTCATTTTAGACTTCAAGCAGAGACGAGTGTATCTTTTATTACCCAACATTGTGTACAAAAGCAACCTTATTTAAAAACTTCCATGTTCAGTACAGGTCTAATAAAAAATGCATGCCCAATTTTATTATATTGACTTTATTTATTTTTATTGTCAAATGTCACCGCAATACGCAAGTTCCTGTCTCATGTAAAAGGGAGTTTCAAGCGTCGTTGATTGTTAAGTAGGTTATCTGTGTTTTGTTACGTCTTACGAAAGAAAATGCTGGAGAACAATTTAAATTATTTATCAATGCTACTCGTTCTTACTTATCATTTTTTAACCGACTCCAAAGTGGTCCCATTTCAATTTTATGTATATTGGAATGCACAAATACAAATCAATAAAATAAAAACAAGAGCGACTTCAGCAAACAGTAATAAATAAAAGTTTTATACAATTTAAAACTTATCTGTTATTTTATTTAGAGTTGTTAAGATATCATTGTTTCTTATGTAATTATAAACTGTTTTATCAATTTAAATGGGCTGCCTTCACGTCGCGTCGCACAATTAGTTCGTACTCGGCAATTTTAAATGTACCTAAACTATTTAGTGACAAAGCAAGGTATCGATTTCAAAATTATAAAACAATTGTAATGATTACGTAATAAACAATAATATCTTAATCACCTTTAACAAAACAGTCAGGGTCGGATTTAGGGGAGGGCAACCGGGGCTCCCACAAGACTTCGGAAAAAAAATCTTTCAAATTTCAACTAGTAAGCATCTTTTCCTTTGATATTTTTTTTTCTCTTGTACTTTTACCTACAGTAAAATTTAATTTCAGATAATTCTTGTTTCCGTTTATATTTATATGTGTTTGTTCAATACTATGGGAATCTACTTGGTTTCACAATAAATTATTTACTGAAAAAAAATTGTTTTTTTTATTTGGAAAATAATTTGGGGCGAGGGGGTCTCCGCTCCTTTGTTGCCCAGAGGCCTCTGGACCTCTAAATCCGGCCCTGAAAACAGCAAATTAGTATTTTCTACTATTTAATTAACCGCACGTTTGTTGAAATCTTTTTTATTATTATATTTGGTAATTTTCCGATTTAAAATGTTGTTATCTATTTTATACACAGGATCTAAATGAGCCTACATAAAAGTAGGTATATGGAATGGATAAAATTCAAAACAAAGTTTTAATGATTTTGTAAGGTTTTTATTAATATTGCCTCGCATTACTCAATAAAAAAGGTGTATCACAAAAATTTCAAATTTGTAATTAAAATTAACGTTGGAACCTGAACCTTCGCTTTGACGAAAGATACAAGGAATATAACATTTTGGCAATAAGAATTAATTTAGAATTTATAAATTTTCATATCTAAGCTAAATAATTTACATATTTTAATAATTGTTTAACTAAAAAATATATCAGTTAGTTACATATACATAAAATATTTCAAGGGCTAGTCAAAATAACTTTCAAGTGGAATCCGTAAGTCTAGCTTAATGAATAAGCACCTGTTTTCGATAAATCTTAACCATAAGGTTCACGCTGGAACAGAGAAATATGGAAGACATCACATTTTTGGTGTAGTTACAAATCTAAATGACGGATTTACTGAAAGAATTACTTCAACTAGACGATCTACCTCGCAAACAAATACAAAAACAGAATAAGGAACCTAAACATCTTAAAATATGTCAAGCATTGTAGCAAGAAAAATTATTTAGTAATTGCTCTAGGATATTAATTCCTTTTTTATTTTTCTAATTATTTCTACAAAGCCCGTGCTTAATCCCCTCAGTTTTTGATCTAGTATGAAATTTTGTCAAAAAATATCAATCTGCTACTAAATTTTTGACAATTATAAAAACAATATGATTTAAACCAAGTCTACATTACAAAAAAAAAAAGTTATTTGTGTTTTTAAGAACCATCTTACAATAAGTACAGACCTCCCAATCAATTTTATGTGATCAAAAAAATTTTCCCCTGAGTATTACAGTTTCTAATACACAATCAAGTGTGACATTTGGGAAATATTGAGATATTCTTTTTTCCACTTCGTGTACCCAAGTGATGGAATATTGGGCACTTCTTGAAACTCTAACTAGTTTTCACAATACTTGCAAGGCCTCTTGGACCACTTACAGAATATGATTGTTTTGAGAGGTCATGCTATGTTGACTTATTACTTTTGTTCGACTGACATAATGAACTACAACTAGGTGCTGTTAAAAAATGTTCATTAAATTCAATACATAACTATGAGCCATCGCTGTCTTTGACATATAAGTGAATCGCAAAAATCAAAGACTGTGCTATATTTAGGCATCCTCTACAATCTATTGAAAATTTGTACCTATGTCAAAATAATTTGTAGGATTATTAGATTTATAATATTTATTTTTTATTAAAAACAAAGTTATATCTGCCAAATTAAGAGTTAATAAGTTGGTTTTGTCAATACCCACTTTACAGTCTTTATCATTATTTGAAATCATCATTAAAATTCAACTGAACATAAACATACATTAATGAATGACTATACTGGTTACTTGGAATAACAACAAGGATGTTAAATAATGCTTTGATAAAAACTGTAGTGATAATGACGATTTCAACATACTAAATCGAATTGGGACAAATTTTAGAAAATCTAATTTGGGCTTATGAACAAAAAGAATCATGAATAACAAATTGCTTTGCAGAGTAACTATTATTTGACACACTTTCTTTAATAGTATAGAAAAAGTTTTTTTAAAAATAATACAGAATAAACTTTGTATTCTTCAATAGTATGTATTTTTTGAATGATTATCATAATATTAAATCCTCCTAGTTAACTTTAAGATGACAGATATTAGGATGAATGAAAAATTATACTGAGTACAATTCAACTTGAATTAAACAATAAATAAGATTTACAAAGTTGGAAATTGTCTGTGAACACAGAATGCTTCATTCATTTAGAAAAACTTTACATTTGATATTTTGCTTTATAGGAAAAATATAACACCATTTTTTCTACCCAGTTTATAGGCAGGCATTGATGTTATACATAAATTATGTTAGGATAGTTATTTAAGGCATTTAAAAGCATTAATAGTCAACTTATTGCTAATAAAAATTTTCTTACAAATGCTGAAACACTCTGTGTTATTTACAGTAAAATACAAATAGTATTCAAACATCAAAATGTCAAGAGGTTAAATGTATTTAAAAAAAAACTGCGATTCTGATCACACACATAACCATGTTGAAAAGATTTTATGAATCTTACTGTGTGAGAAAAGCCTTATATCTATTCAGTCTTTACTTACATAAAGGTATTATTTGGCAATATCCACGAAATAAAAAGAAAAATAAAATCTATGAATTTAGCTTTATTCATCTACGTATGTATCCCAAAGCATTTTTAAAAATAATCCAAAATGAACACTAACCAGTTAAAAGTAATAAGTATACATATTTTATGTTTATAAAATATTTGTAATAATTTATTACTCAGAATTTTCATTGATGTTAATGGTTAGATTTTAGACATAGAAATTTCTAAATTTGAAAAGTACATTACACGTGAATAAAATTTTTTATTATACTGGCTCCCCGATACATACGCATAAATAATATAAATGTGAAAAATATAAGATATATATACTTTAAGTGATTTTGCATAGCTATATAATATATAGAAAAGAAAAAATATATCTCTCAATTTTGTACCAAAAATATAGAACGACCTTGTTGCACATTTTTACCATCAAAGTGAGTATGAAAACTATTGAACTGTATCAATAATTTCCTTATCTTAGTTTCATTATTTTTAGTGGTAGTTTCTATAAACATGGATCATGGGATAATCATATTACACTCCTTTCTGTGTAGATATTTACTATTGTAAATTAGTTGTTCTGTTTATCCATGTGCTTGGCTTGAAGAATGCAATACCCATAATTGTCAACAAGGTGATTCTACACAAAATAATCATACAAAGGACTTTCAACTGCAGCAACAACATTTCACTTCATAAAACAATACAATAATACTAATAAATTTATTTACAAAATACAGTTGAGGTAATTTCAAGAACACGGGTCTATAATGCCACAACCATTCATATTAAAGGAATTTATACACTGCCACCATGTACACTACACTAATCTTGTCAAGTTCCGTTATACTGTGGACTGGCAGTTTGAATGGCATAATTTACACTGGATTATTCAAAAACTCCTTTTGAAATTTACCCCAAGCAAGAGTATTCATAAAACACTAAACATATATAACAATAAACAATAACAAACCAGAAATTTGTATACATTCCATAGCAATGATTAAAATTATTATTATTATGTAGTTAACCAAAAATTACCTACCTTTTGATAATTAACCATTTGCCAATTATTATTCAATGACTAACTTTCAACTATGCAATGTATCTCAATAAAAACTTGTAGAAGAGATGAATGAACAAATATTTTAGACACTTATAATCTACAATTTAATGCAAAATTGAACTTTTTTTCAAGAATTTCTGGTCCAAAAAATACAGTTGGTAAAATATTAGTGTTTTTACTTGACAATAAGAATAAAATTTTTATCTAAAACTCAGTTTATTGATAACACTTACATAATATATTATTGAAAGGTCATAAAAATAGTTAGATTATGAAAAAATGTTAAGTGGGGACTGAAATATAAAACTTTCAAGACATTGGACAATGCATTATTCAAACGTATTTATATGCTATGCTATTACAATGTAAGAATGGAAAAAGTCCAATGGGTTGACCAGGTGCACACTCAGTTCAACCACGCCCTATTAACTGAGAATTTTTTTTATAGTTTTCAGCAAAAATATGTCCATGAAAATATAGTTTACAGATAGATAATTGGCTAATCACAAGATTAAATTAAATTATTGTGGCAGTATTGTTTTGGAACACAATGACTACATCGTATATAAAATATATCTAAGACTACAGTAGACATTGTCATGCATACTTCATCATATAAAATGTATACAAATTGATTTAAATTTATCACTATCAATAGTATTGATATCAGCAAATGAGATAAGGGGGAAATTTCAAAAAACTATTTTAAAAAGTTATTCACAGTATAGTTTAAAGTTTAAATATGGAATGTTAGGGTTATAATTACGATGTAGCCTGCATCCTAGAGAATCACCTCTTGAGGAGAATATTACAATAGTGCTGGTTGTAGTCATATACTAAAATGAATGTGTACCTGGGTGCTATAATTTGTGATTACTTGTTAGCCAAGTAAGTCCCTCATAAAGGCCATCTCCAGTTGTTGCACAAGCAGGTTGTACATACCAATTTCTATCTCTAATTCGTGTGAGGCCTAGTTTCTCTTGAATTTCATGAGGTTTCATCGCCTCTGGTAGGTCTTGTTTGTTGGCAAAAATGAGTATTATTGCATCTCTCATCTCTCTATCATTAATAATGCGATGAAGTTCTTGTCTAGCTTCATCAATTCTATCGCGATCAGCACAATCCACAACAAATATCAGACCTTGGGTTCCCGTATAGTAATGCCGCCAAAGAGGTCTGATTTTATCTTGTCCCCCAACATCCCACACATTGAATTTAACATTTTTGTAGGTCACTGTTTCCACATTGAATCCCACTGTTGGAATAGTTGTTACAGATTGTCCTAATTTCAGTTTGTATAATATGGTTGTCTTTCCAGCCGCGTCTAGCCCGAGCATCAATATTCTCATCTCCTTATTGCCAAAAATTTTAGATAATAACTTCCCCATTTTGCTACTGAACTTCGGTACTCTTTACCTAAAAATAAGTCATCGTTATTACAAATACCATTTTCGAATATATTCATTAAATAAACAAACTACCAATGAGTAATTATATAGACAAATAAATCAGGAAATTCTTACTTGACAATCTTGACATCCACAAATATTTTAGACATGTATCATGTTCTTATGGCGGTCATCTAACGGAACTGAATCGACTCGTGGAAATATTCAATTTACTATTTCTCCAGATATATGCTACTTTATCATTCAATCCACCATTAAATATTTATATTTAAAAAAACAATTTATCAAACCACTTTTTTAAAGAAATTAAACACTCCATATTGGTATTTTCAGCCGGACAGGACAACCGATATTACCTGACTGCGCACAGATGTCACTATTATTGTACGAAGCACGAAACATAAAGTTAGTTATCAGACAGAAATATAAACCATAGAACTCACGTGGGCTGATCCTAAAGCTCTATTCACATGATACAATACAAAGCACAAAACATAAAAAAAAACATTAGGCGATTTCGTCCCGCTTTGGTACCCCACTTTGGTCTGTCAATTACATACCAATCGATTTCGTCCCGAAAAACGATGACGTCAATCTAACTTTGGTACCTTTTTGGTCTGTCAAATCACATACCGAGATCTGCAGCACGGTTACTGAAATTGGTAGCTTTCTATCCTTGTCTAAAGTAGTTTCTGTCTTTCTTTTTATTTGTAAATATTTTGTTCTATGTCTGTAAACAAAAAGAGTCGTTGGAAAGAATTGTATTTTTTCAAGTTTTGTTTATTTTTTTATTTTTTTTGTGTAGTTCTTGTGTAGTTATAATCATAGATAAAAAAATACTTAGTTATAATGGATTCTGTTGATTTTATTATAAATGGCAAGAAGCTGTCATTTTTGGAAAACATTGAGAATTGCCAATTGTTAAAGTCTGGTAAGCAGAACTATTTTTTGGGTTTTTGCCGAGATTTAAAATTGATTTTTAGATGATGATTTTACCATCGACTATGTTCGACGCGCTGTTCTTTCGGGGCAAATGATGCAGTATGGTATATCAAGGGATCAAGCCGATACCTTGGACATCGTAAGAATAGAAGAAGAGACAGGGGTTTCTCTGTTAGAGGATCAAGATGTAATCCCAAGCATTGCTACCCCAGTAGATTTGGGTGAGTATACCTATTTGTATTATATAATAATAATAATAATATTTATTTATTCATTTGATCACAAAAGTGATATAGAATTATATATATATTTTTTAATTCAAATTGCCCATTTTTATCATATAATTAACCCTCATCTAAATTTTAGATTTTGAATCATTGCAAGAGGTGTCACAAAGGGACAAAAATAAATTTGTTGGAGAAGGTAATAATAGTAACTTTATTTCACTCTTATAGGTATATGGGATAGTGTAATTGTAGGTATGCTTTATTGGCAACAATGTTTATAAAAAATATATTTTCACAGATACTAAGCCGAATAAGGGAAGAGAATTCACCAAAGAAATGACCACTATTCTATTCCAATTAAGAGGATCAGAGAAATATATCAATTTGTTTAACAACAAAAAAAATAACAAAAGCCAGCTTTGGAATAGAATAGGACAGGAGATGGTGCAGATGGGATTTAATCTAGGAGAAAAATCACCTGGAGAAAAATGTAGGCAAAAATTTGCTAACTGCCAAAAAGCATATGTTTCATATATTAACAATATGAAACAAACTGGTGCTGGGCCAATGGAGAAGCCTTGGTATTTTGAGGATATCGATGCAATTCTTGGGGATAAACATAAAATTTATCCCCCAATGATTATGGACACAGAGAAAGATTGCACCATGGTATTAACAAGCAATGAAGGTGATAATTCATCAGTTTCGATTAATAGTCATCCACAGATTGCAGGAACATCAAAAAGTTTTTTGGGTTGTAGTAGTCCCATAACTAGGCTCCCTGAAAAGGCAAGTGTTGAAAATGAAGTTCAACCAAATAGATTTAGGGAGGCAAAAAAATCAGTCAAGCCCAGGAAAACTTCTACACAAATTCTACAAGAAATCCTGCAAACAACAAAGGAAAGTTTGGCAGAAAATAACAAAATTATGGCTGAACACTTAAAAAAACAGGAAGAATTACAAAAAAAAGAAAATGATTTTAAAGAGGCATTATTGAAAATCCTAAGCTCCTACCTTACAAAAAATAAAAAAAGGAAAAGACAAAGCTCTGACTCTGAGTCTGAATAAATAGTCAGCAATAAAATAAGATCTTGAATTGTGATAAAAACTGTGATAGTTAAAAGCACTCCAACTTTGATCTTTATACCCAATTGTATTTATTTTAGTTTACTTTTTTGTGATATATTTTTTCTACACTCATTTTTGTTTTTTTTGTAAAAGTTTTATATTTTTAGTTTTAATTTTGAAGTATTTTTGGTCCAACTTTTTTTTGTGTTACTTATGTTTGTTCTATCATACAAATTTTATTTTTAGTACAAAGCGCATGGTTGTGTTTGTTTTAACTTTTTTCTTTGTTTACTGATATTGTTTTTATTATATTTTTGAGATAAAGCATTTTTGTATATAGTTTAGTTTACTTTTTTGTGATATATTTTTTCTACACTTATTTTTGTTTTTTTTTGTAAAAGTTTTATATTTATAGTTTTAATTTTGAAGTATTTTTGTTCCAACTTTTTTTTTGTTACTTATGTTTGTTCTATTATACAAATTTCATTTTTAGTGCAAAGCACATGTTTGTGTTTGTTGTAACTTGTTGTAACTTTGTTTACTGATATTTTTTTATTATATTTTTGAGACAAAGCATTTTTTTGTTTGTTCTACTTTTGTCCAAATTGAATTTTTTCCTTGGCGAATAATACTTTTCTCACAATCAAAGAAAACACCAGTTATGTATTCTTTGGTCATAATAGATTGAGCTTAAGACTAACTATGGAAAAGGTGTAAATTTAAAATCAACATTATTATTATGTTTGATAATTTATTACAATTCATTACAAATTAAATCTCTTTTCAATACACCAGAGCTATTGTCATTCTCTCCATAAATATCAGCATTTCCCTCATCATGACTATTTTCTTCTTCAGTCTCTGTGTAATCATTATTTAATAAACAAAAATTATGAAGCATACAGCATGCATGAATAATTAGGATTACTTTTTCAATGGAATACACATCAACATATTTTAAAATTCGCCATCTTCCTTTTAACAGTCCATAAACATTCTCTATTGTCACCCTAGCTCTGCTCAACATTGTATTATGTTTTCTTTGTACTCTGCTTAACCGTCCAGTATCTCTAAAAAATTATGCTAATTACCTAAGCGCACTTGGGCAAAATAAAGAACAAATTAATTAATTTACATAATCAATACCTGTATGGAGTCATAAGCCATTCTAGACAGGGGTAGGCCGAGTCTCCAACTAAATGGTAATCTTTGAAAAAATACCTTTCTGTCCCCAGATGTTGAATGTTTCTGTACAATGCACATTCCTTCAAAACCTTAAAAAAATAACAGGTTAGAAAAATTAAAAACTTTATGCTAATTGATAGAAAAATGTTCATTATAAGAATCAATATTTTAGTAGCGGATTATATGCATGAATATATCGAATAATTGGTACTAGTACGAGTGTTTAATATGTGCCAATTACAATAAACAATACATAATATTTACCCTCGCATCATGGACACTTCCAGGAAATCCAATGCAGACATTTGTAAATAACCTGGATTGTGTACAAATTCCTTGGAGGACAACAGAATGTGTCATTTTTCTATTAGAATAGCTATCATGCTGATTTTCTGGCACTTTGCAGCTAATATGGCATCCATCTATTGCTCCAATAATATCTGTGAACATATTATAAAGTTGAAACAATATAATAGAAATTCTCTTAGGCTATTTTAGAGTTTTGGTTACTAACAAAAGCCATGTCATGGCTATGAAAAAATTAAATAAGGTTGTATTCATAAAAAGTCATGCAACTGTCTTACAAGCCTTGAAGTGAAAGGTAAGTTTTGTCATATACGTTTTATATTATGACATTACACATAGCAAAATTAACCTCTCATTCTAGTGTTTGCTACTTGTAGTATAACTCAAAATTATTTAATTTCAATTAAGGCCTACTTTCACTTACTTGGATATCCTGAGTGGTTAAAAAATTGAGCAGATAGATAATTGCACTCACTTTCCTTTGGCCACTTAATAAATTTTTCTGCTAATTTGGAAAGTATTTTTATAATTTTATAGCAGTTTTGATGAGCTGCTGATAAAGCCACTCCAAAGCGATCAGCAGTTGAAATCAGTGTATCACCCTTGGCTAAATACCAGATTGCCATAAGCAACTGTTTTTCCAAGGGTATGGGATTTCCTCCATAAGTAGGTTTATAACCTTCAGCTGCCTCTTTCAAACCAACCTCCTTGAGTAAATCATGAAATGTTTTTCGGGACATTCTGAAATGGGCGAAAAAATCTTCTTCCAGGTATTTCCCAATCCAGGTTTCATAATAGCCATCTATTTTTAAGTGGCTTGTTCGTGAGAGGCATTGTGATAGGGCTGTTGCTGTAATTTTTAAATTGGAAACAATGCTCAAGTGGTTGCTTGCAAACAAATCTATATTGCTTCTTCTTCTTTTAAATGCTTCGTACAGAAGCGAACAAAGAACTGCCTTTCTTTTGCCCATCTTCAACCCTACAAAACTGTTTTATAAAAAATTGTTTGTACACTTTTCTTTTTTTGTTACTTACCTCAATAATTTTTTTAATGTCCTAATTGAACAGCAACGTTTATCGGTTTTTAGCTAATAATTGAAATATAATAATAAAATTCAGTAGATCACGAACAACTTTAGCACAGCACAACAAAAATACATAAATGTCAATTTCATCAGCTGTTACCAACTGGGCTATGCTGGGAACCAAACGATTTCGCCTGTTATTGGTAGTTTACGTCATAGCGGTGACGTAGGACCTACCAATTGGTTAACCAAAGTCCCTACCAACCAAAACGGGACGAAATCGCCGATTGATTCAAGCTTCACATCACTGGGACTTGGACTCTGCACACAATAGCTACCATTCTCTATAAAAAGACCGATTACTTTCTATAGTATATTACTACTATTATTCCAGTCGACAAATCTTCTTTTATTTCTGACTTATTAACTTTGAATATAATATTCAAACCTTATTACTATTAAGTATATTGAAATTTTTATTGAGAAATATTCGACAAAAGACGCGTGAATAGAGTCGATAATAGAATTCTATAGTGTGCAGATGTCCACTACACTACATCAATCGATGCTAAAACATCGTCCATCACTATATTAGCGGTGCCAAACCATAGATAACATAAATATGTGGTCTGTGATAATACAGTGCCAAACCACCAAACACTTACACAGGGGTAGAAAAACTTATCGCAAATTTTTTCTACCTGATTGAATATCTATGGTATACCCTCTTACCATTTTACACATGGCCACCTAGAATACAAGGCCGGAATCCTAGATGTGGCAACGTGGCGCACCTGTCAAATAGTGGGCCGATGAGAACGACTTGTAGGCCTACTACAATGGTGAGAAATATGAAATAAACCAAGCTATAGAACATTTTTAACGAATAAAAATCGAAATATTTATAGGTAGACTAAATAAAATAAAAATGCAAAAGGTAATTTATTGATAAGAATATAATATATGAAGAAAATCAGCCTCTACCTTCCCCTACAGCTGACCAGACACCACCATAAAATAATTATTACTTCGCCTTTTATTTCTTAATAAACCTTTATTAATACAAACTGAACTACATACAATAATATGGGTACAACAGAATTCTTGAGAAGTAATATAAATAGTGGGTATTTAAAATCATTAAACTAGATGGAATGTACAGAACTATTGTAATTAAGAATTTTTTTTTTTCATTTTGTTTCATGATTATTATTTATATGTTTCATTAGCTTGTAATTTATCTTAAATTTATACAATTTAGACATTCTAATTTTCTAGAAACTTTGAGACTTACATAACCAGCTCTAAACTGAACTACTAAATTTGATACTTGTCGAGATGTTATTAGTAAACTAATATCATAAAGAATATCTACAAATTCATGTGTGGTTACTTGTTCATCTTCTTTACGAATATTTAACAGCACAAGATTATTAATATTGAATTATATTGAATTGAATTTGTCCATATTGTGCATTTTTATGCAATAAATTTTGCTCTATTCTTACCTCGATGTCCTCGATTATCATTGATTCAAATATTTTTATACTACACCTTACATCTGGTTCATCATTGTCAAATCCGATCAGATATAAATATATACAGTTTGTTTGTTGATGACACTGTCACTTCTCTAAATGAACACTCAATTTAGATTTAAACTGTTCACACAAATTTAAAACATTCACTATCACATCACTGTTCAACAATTCCTCTTGTTGTTCCTGTTGTCTATCTAGTACCCTTCTTCGTATTCCAGGATTACTTCTTGCTGCTGGATTCTCCTTCACTGAAAGATATTTTGGGAGACTGGGAAATATTTGTGGTATTAGATTTTCCCTTAATACAGGTCTTTTCCTTGTAAATATCTATCACCATCCTTATCCTTGTACACTTCAGTCAATGAAATTTGATGTTTGATTCCCACTTTGCATGTGGGATACTTCTCAACCATTTGTTCTTCACCTCATTACTTTGTGGAAACTTGAATACTGTAATATATCCTTCACTGTTGGGAGCATAACTGGAAGTACAACTTGGTACCAAACATTTCACAGGCATCTACAACAAAATAAAATACTTAATAGTACATAAGTAATTAACCTTATTGGCTTAATTTATAAATATACTTCATTTAGGTGAGTCCAATGTGGGATGGCTTAACAAGAATCACAAATTGGATAATAATATAAAAAATAGTCTTGGTTCAAGTCATCTCTAAACATTTTCAATGAGTTTTAGAAAATTTCTAACCATACTTTATTTGATACAATTACCATGTTAAGCCTTATATTTTATATGAGTCCACAGAACAGAGAGTATGTTTACAAATTATACTGATGCTAAAATCTTTTTATTTTATATATATTATCAAATAATATCTTACCTCTAAAACTTAACACAAACAGAAGTCTTATGTTGAAGTTGTCAGTCTGTTAACTGCGAAATAACGATCACCAAGTTCATAAACTTTATTTAAAAAGATTGTACACACTATTACACACTTCAGATCACCTATTACATATCACAAATTATAAACACACGCGCACTATAAACGAAAATTTAACTTTTATCTACTGAATTCACGGTCTCGCAATGATAAAAGTCCAACTTGATCGGCCCACTATTCACTGTTGCCAAATTTCAGCATTCCGGCCTGTATTCTAGGTGGCCATGATTTTACATAATATTAACATCATAGAGAAAGTAATATTAAATTTCTTCATGATTTTTTCATTACGTATGCTACTTGGAAGAAAAAAACGTGTATATAAACCCTAATGATTAGGGGGCAGGATAAATGAAATTAAATTAGAAAATGAAAAAAATTAATCACATTTATTAAAATATAGGTATATTTGAAAATTAAAACAATTAGCTACCTTGAGCACAAATTATTGTAAAAAGTCGATAAAAAAAAACGGGAAAATTTACAAATATTTGACCGAAGTCCAAAATAAAGCTCATTATTTAATATTTAAAAAATCCGAAGAATATAAATGGTAAAATACATCAGAAGTAAATTATTAATACCTGCAAATGGAAAGATTTAATCATAAAGAAGAGAACTTCAATTCCAGTGAATCACACTATCCAAAACACAAAATTTTGGCCACAACAACTCACAGACTATGTACAAATCCTATCCCTACATATTTATATTTTGGGAACTATTCAATATTTTAATTGATCCTTTCATGTGTAAATTTTATGTGATAATAACTTAGTTTTGGATACATAATGGAATGAATTTTATTTATAAGTTGTTGCCATTGTTCATTGAATGGTAGTAGTGGAGAGAGCAAAAATACAATTTAAAAATGATAATAAGTGTGTCATTCTGCAAAAAGTCTTTTGTCATGTTTATGAACATTTCAGTGGTTTGTCATTTAACACTGTACAGATAGTGCTTTTCAAATCTTTCAATATTTGTGGCTGGCCTACTAAATCTTGACGACCATTTAATTCTATAGTAGGTATGAATTTCACAGACGGATTCAAAGAGTTAGTCCGTTCACCATGTTTTTTAAGTAATTTAGATCCTTCAATATTGTTAGCACACTCAGATATTGGACTGTAGTTTAAGTTTAGAGACCTGCCACACTGTAAAAAGAAATCATATTAATATAAATTGTAAAATTAGTGAATATTTACCTTTTCTCCAGCTTCTTCAGGTATGCGGTTATCTTTGATCATACATGTGATATATTCTAATTGTACTAAAGGTTCTTCTATTTTTTCTATGACACAAGCATGTATTTTATTGGCAAAGCATTCTATAGCATCATGTTGACAGTGGAATTCTATTTCATTACCATTTTCTATTGTCTGTAATATTTATTAAACAATTTTAGTTGACAGTCCAAAGCCACATACATTATGTTTGCTCTTTTCTCTTCTCACCTCATGTATATATATATATTAAAATTTCGATATTTTTTATAAAAAATTCAAGTTACTCAGTACCTAAAATTGAACCAAATAAAAAATTTCTCACCTGTGCTTTACCATATGGAATTAAGTCTAAATTAATAAATTTCGCAAGGTCTTTGTAAGTTGGAAGAAGCTGATGAGCTATAAAAAATCTTGAGTCTGGGCATAGGGCTTCATAATGTACTGAAACTGTAACCTTCCCAATACTTTCAACGTCTTCGTCGATATTTTCATCTTCATTTGTTTGGAAGTAATTAAATGTCTTATATAATAAAATTATTGTTATTATTATTGCTAGTAATTTTGTGTATCTCGCGTTCATTATTATCTAGAAATAAATAAATAAATAGTATGTTGTTTGTTTTTTTTTTCTAGACGGTATTCTCCCTCTTTGTTAAAGTGTATAAACCAATAACTAGGATTTCCAGTATATCCCGATGATAACAGTACATATTACTAAATAGAAGAGTTGTTTTGGTAAATTTGAGGTTCCCTTCTCATTGTTTTGTTTTGGAAATTGTCAAGTTTTCCAACTTTTCACGTAAATACTACAACCGTTACTGAGTAGATGCTAAAACTTTAATTAAAAGACATGCTTTAGCTCTATTGATGACTAGGACTAGGATTAAGTACTATTGATAAACATTGCTATATTATAGATTTTAAAAAACACATACATTTTATATAAATTACCAATCATCTTAAAGATTCGGCTCGGCCTATTTGGTCAAATATTATTTATTTATTACTTTACTCATAGACTTTACTCATTTCAGTCATTTCACTTCCACCAATATTACAAAATAATATTTCGGCCAAAAACATTACATTAGTACTGCCATAGAACTATATTTACGTAGTATAGAGTTCTATGGGTCATTTTCTGTAGATGTCAAATGTCAACGTCAAACTGAGTAGAATAAAATGGTGGTTGTTATGCAGATAAAATTTACAAAATATATTTTTTAAGCATAGGATTTATTTTTATTTATAGCAAAATATAATAAAGGGAAATATGTGCATTTATCAAACCTAGATAGGTGGTGAGTAGAGTGTATGCTGTAGAACAACCCAGCTTACATTTGTTTATTAGGACAATAATTGTGTAAAGTTAATCATCACCATAATTACAAACATTATTCAGATATTCATTGGTCGAGAACCACTACGAATGTTTATCACATTGAAAAATACCGGAAATGGACGTATTATCTAATTACAATTTTATTAATGACTAAAAGTGTAAAGCAAGTATTATTTCCCCTTTATTATTTATTGAGCAATGCTATTAAATTAGCAAATTGAATAATTTGGACAGTTGCTAACCTGTAGACAATAGTAAACTGTGTTGTTTGGATATAAATTGATTTAGTATAGAATGTGCGTAGTAACAACATTAACTTTTGGGTTGTAGCAAATATTATGGTGACACTTTGAAGTGATGACAAGCCAAAACTCTACACAGGTAATTTTCAAATCTTGAATATAATTTTACAATGTATAAGTAGTTGTTTAGTCCATACCTAATATGAAAGTAAAATTTCAATATAGAGAAAAAATATAGCATGCAAACAAACCATTATCTTAGTTTTACATATAGTGAATCCATGTAAAAATTAACCTAATTTTTTGGAATATACAAATATGTTTTAATGTGAGACATATTATGAATGTTGTGGTTTTAGAGGTACCAACCTTATATTTTTGGATTTCGTCAACCCGATGGCCAATGGGAATCTTCATCAGCCCCAAATCCTCCCTCCGTTCCTGCTAGGGGTGTCAAACGAATCACTCCAGGTGAATTATCGCACACATATGAAGAGACTTCCTGGGTAGGTGAAACTCAATTTTCCTCATTTAAGAGGAGCAAGTTCAATTATTGCTCTAGTAAATGCTGTTTGTTACATCAATTTTTGTACAGTTTTGACCCTACACAATTACTGTTGAAACAAAATAGGTACTTTTTTTGAGACCCACTTTACTTAATCCTAACCTGTGACAAATCATTTAAATTGTTTTCAATTGCATGTTTACCAACTCTATCCATTTAGTAAGACCAAATTCTGCAAGTTAAGAATTGATATTGAAAATGTTATACTTACAGTAGCTAGTTGCCAAATCAGCAACAAAAAAATCCAAGAGCCTTGTAGTCACTTATATTATCTCATTTGTTGTGACATTAAAAGATATAGTCAAGTTTATTACCTAATGTTCAGATTACAAGTAATATTATCCTTATCTTTTCACTGATCATAAATATTTATTATAATATATATTTGCATTATTGATTCATTTTTTATTTGTTTTTTTCGCGAATGTAAGCAGTTTTATGTTGGATAAAAATATAAAATGCCTGGAAATATCTTGTCCTTTGTGGTATAAGAGATACTTTTTGTAGATGGCACCACAAACGCTACCACAGATGGATAACAATGTAGTACACCAGTGCAATTTACTTATGCGGCAGAATAATATGAATGCAAGTCCAGCCGACGAAACCAATTTTAGAAATCAAATCGGCAATAGTGAACATGATGTCAATGTTAATAATGTACATAGTCCGCTGAGGTCCAGTTCAAAGTATTCCTTTTCCTCGTAAGTATTTACATTTAGATGTCTTATAGTTTTCCATGATGATAGAAGGATATACAATAATCTTGAAATGTAATAGAATTCTATAAAAGATGTGTATACTTTAAGATTACCAACTGAATTAGAAAACAGCTTCTTTTCTCTTCCTATTAGTGGACCATTTTAATGTTCTTACATACTACTTAGCATTGCTATATCTCTAACATTCTGAATGTGTATCTAATTTTTAGTTGGTACCATGGCAAGATTTCCCGAGATGAAGCCGAAAACTTATTGCGTCCAAGGTCAGATGGCCTGTTCCTAATTAGAGAATCAACAAACTTCCCAGGCGATTATACGCTTTGTGTTTGTTTTCAATCAAAAGTCGAACATTACAGAGTTAAATCAAATAGTGGTAGGCTGACAATCGACGACGAGGAATTTTTTGACAATTTAGAAGAGCTGATAGAACATTACAAGAATGATGCCGACGGATTATGTACAAAATTAGTTAAAACCTTGCCCAAAGAAAATGAAGTCTTGCATTTGAACACGAAGGCGCCCGTCGTTAAAGAAGGAGATGATTTGTTTGTTATTCCAGAACCAGAACTAACAGTAAGAATATTTGTTTAACCATATAGATTTAATATTTTAACCGTTTTATTTCAGATATGCGAATCGATAGGTAAAGGTGAATTTTGTGAAGTGATGCTTGGTAAATGGAAAAATAATAAAGTAGCCGTTAAAGTATTAAAGGATTCAAGTGAGGCGGAAGCAATTTTAATGAAGTAAGTAATAAAACAAAAACATATAGCAGTTTCTCATAAACTCTTTTCCAGATCATTGCACCATGAAAACTTAGTGAACCTACTTGGAATAGTAAGAAGGAAGGACCAGATTTACCTAGTGACGGAATACATGAGTAAAGGAAGTTTGGTTGACTACTTGAGATCCAGAGGGAGACAGCATGTTACAAAGAAGGACCAAATCAATTTTGCTTTTGATACCAGTTCTGGAATGGAGTACTTGGAAATGATGCATGTGGTACACAGAGATTTAGCTGCCAGAAATGTACTGATAGCAGAGAATGGTAGAGCAAAAGTTTCTGATTTTGGTTTGGCCAGAAATGAAAAGAATGCTACTTCTGAGTCAGCTAAGCTGCCCATTAAATGGACTGCCCCTGAAGCTCTCAAACAAAACGTAATTCAACAAAAATTATGTGCCTCCCAACTTATTAATTATTTTATAATTTATGTTTCAGAAATTTTCAAATAAATCCGACATGTGGAGTTTCGGCATTCTTCTATGGGAAATATATTCTTTCGGTAGAGTTCCTTATCCAAGGATAGTAAGTATGTAGTTCATTAATAAGTACTAAGTGACTAGACATGTTTCTTTTTAGCCATTGGCGGATGTGGTGAAACATGTGGAAAAAGGTTATAAAATGGAAGCCCCAGAAGGATGTCCTCCAGAAGTGTATGAAATTATGAGACAGGTAAGGGTTTTGCATAAAAATCATGTTTTTATTAGAACTTTAGTTCTTTACGTTAGGTTGGAGCGAAGCCACCGGGGGTTATTCGCAAAAGATCTGACCGTTACGTTACGTTGCTGCGTTATGTGCCTTGAGCCTCTCTCTCTCTCGTTTACGAAGCAGCGATTCATATGCTTCGGCCGGGAATCGAACCCGGGCCGCACGCGTGGCAGGCGAGCACTCTACCACTGAACCATCGATGCTACATTAAAATTCTATGCAAAGCTGGTATTCGCAGTGCTGGTGATATACTCGAATTTATTCGGATGAATTTTTTACTATTATTTCCATAATTTTTTGCCTGATTGATCTTTTTCAGAACTTTAGTTCTTTACGTTAGGTTGGAGCGACCGGGGGTCGCGGCGCAAAAGATCTGACCGTTACGTTGCTGTGTTATGTGCCTGCGTTATGTGTTTACGAAGCAGCGATTCATAGGCTATAGAAAACTGTAATGCCGCCATATATCGATGTCTCGGGTTTAAATTTTACACAAAGGTTGATAATATAATAGTTTAATAATCGATTAGGAGATATACCTTACAGTTATACGCAGGTCCGTTTTAAACTAAAAAAATGCTGGGAAGATTTTAAATTAATCAATAGATTGAAGAAAAAAACCGAGGACAGAATTTTGTAGCGAAATAATTCATCTACTACTCCACAACTACAACTTAATGATAATCGATTGCCAATCAATCATTAATCAATTGGTAATCGTTTGGAAACAATCAACTTATAATCGATTGGAAATATTCGAATAATCAACTATTATAAAAAATCGATTATTAATGAAGGATTGATGATAATCGATTATTTATCGAGTTTCATCCAGAGTAAAATAAATTCTTATGTTAATATATGTGTATTTATTTATTGATTCAAAAAATTTGATTATTGCTTACCGTGTGTCCCGTTACACTTCCTTCAATTTTATGCATTATGGTATTATTTCAGGCATGGGATTTGAATCCAGACAAGAGACCGTATTTTCATGAAGTTAAGGCAAAACTTAAACATTTGAAACTGCAAACTACATTGTGAAAAAATTATCCAATATATATATTTATAATTTATAATATATATATACCGAGTAGTGTTTGTTAGAGTGGATGTGGTATGCATAGTTGTAATATGCAAGTATTTAAAAAAATAGTTTTTTTTATAATCACCAATTTTATTAACAAGGTCATTGATTTTCATTATTTTGAAACGCGTGGCTTTACATCTTGTATCATTTAGTTTGAGTCTAAAGTAGTATTCACCATACATTCCAATTTTTAACATATACAGGGTGTCCACGGATGTAGTATCCTATAGGTGAAACATTTTTAAATATTTATTTAGTGAAAAATGTTATTCTTGATAGAAAGTTTTGCTTGTTCTGAAACCCCAAAAAATGAAATAAAATTCAAGTTTTTCACAATCCGTCTCGTTTTATGGCCAGTTTTATGAAAACCTGGAGGACTTTTTGACATTTCTTCATATATTGGCTAATATCTCGGGAACCTTAGGGTTTGCAAGGTTCTAGTCTACACCATTCGATTCAGAATTGAATTTTTCACCAATAGGATACTCCATCCGTGGACACGCTGTATAATGAAATTGATGAAGTTATTTATAGTATGAACAATTTGAGGTTAGTTTTCCCGTTTTGTATCTATCTCGGCAGAGAAAATATAAATGACAAATTAGTTGGGTTGGAAAATGATTTAATGTCTATTTGGTCCACCCTCTCATTGCTTCCGATTTATGAGATGGCATCCAGAGAAATTATATTTCTGTGTTTCGTAGCGGATTCTGTAAATCTTCCCAAATTTCCGATAGGAGGGTTTATTTCACTTGGATGGACATTTTCAGTTTCATGTTATAACTAAATTCATTGATTGTTAAAATAAAAAATGTTTTATGTTTATTTGGGTGGTGTTTGTTGATATTTTTAATTAGCATTTATGTTTTAATATTTAAGATGTGAATAACGCACCTTCAACAAGATACATTTTATAACACATAATGATCAAAATCGTGAATATGTGTAATTCTTTCAATGTCAAGTTCCCAAATATATAAACAAGCCTAAAGACTATACTACTGAGCATTAGTTTTTCTCACTTTTTCCATGTAAAATGTGTCAAAAACTGGTGCTCAACCGTATAAATACAGGTATTAGTAGCAAGCATACTGCATATGTGAAAAATTATCATATCCCATGTGTAATCAAAATTTCAGCTTAATTTTTTTTGATAGTTAAATTGCGGTATCTAACCTATAATTACTATTGTTCAAATAATTGTATAGGGTATGTCCACCAACTGACGTTGGCATTTTTATAAAAGGACATTATATAACTCTTAAAATACCCAAGCTATTGAAATTATCACTAAATCAAATTAAGAACCACGTGTTGTGCAGAAAACACTTGTTTATTTCAGGGAGACTGTCAGATGACTTAACGTGGACTTGCTGACATTTTTTGCCTTTTGATACGAACTTTTGTAACACTCCGTAATTTTTGAGTAAATGTTTTTCTGTAATTAAATCTTACTGAATAGATTGTGATAGCATTGAAGTATACTTCCAATAAATAATCTATAAATACGATATCCGCAATTTGCTAATGCCTTTTTCTAGAATAGAATGTTTTTAGTCACTTTTATTTTTATGTTTCATTTACTTCTAATTATTATCAGGAACAATATTTATGTTGTGTAAAAGTATTTTTTTGTGTGATATTTACTACTTACAGGCTCATTTTGCTTGCTATTCATAATTTTGAATTTTGGTGAAATTGTATTTTATACAAGCTGGTTCATTATTTATTCCTTAAAACTGCTTTTCTATCGAATGTAATGAAAATATTTGAAACTTGGAAAGTTACATATTAATTATTTTGAAACAATGTTTGTATTTTTTTTTTAAAAACTAACATTAAGACGTTCATTTTATCGGATTAGGGATATTACTTTAACTAGTGGCTTTAGCCTAAACTGAAAAGCTACTAATAGAAAAGTAGTTTTAATTCTACAAGCTTTTTATATTTATAGACAGTTTAAAATGCCTAAGTATGTCTTGTGATATATCTATTTGACAATCAAACGTAAATATTCCAACGAATTTTTCTTTGGACATAAACTTGTTACAGTAATTTTGTAGTGTTTGAAAAATTAATGAACCATCCTGTATGTTCGGATTGTTTCATCTTTGCATCACACAAAATATAAAAATGCTGAAAAGAGTCCCATACAAAGTCTGTTTGGGAAGCTGAAGCTTCTTGGATTGTTGGAAGAAGAATTTTTTATTTTAATTTACGACTACCGATTATTATTTATTTAATATTTCAAATAATAGATAGAAATGAATTTAAAAATGTGATTGAAGATGAATCTGTCTGTAATTTAGAAATCTCATGAATATGGTGAGTTTGCCGTACTTTGTTGATGACTTTATGCAGAACATGACAAATTATGAGATTTTGAAAGTCAAGTTCAGCCGTAAGTTCGTTAGCTTGTTTTGATTGTTTCGAATGCATTTTGTATTTGTTAAGTTGTAATAATAATGTATATTTTTTATTTGTATTTTTAAATTCTGCTGGAATTTGAGAAATAAACTTTTTTATGTGTTTTATATTTGTTTTCTTGTCGATACATTTCCAATATCAATAATCTAATCCCTGATTTTAGCAAATATTTGGGTACAGGGTCTTGACTTCCATGAATTGAAACAAACCCTAGATCTAGTTGAAAGCATGACAGAATGTGATCTCAGTTGTACAAAAAATTTCAAATTTTTGGTCCTTGAATTTTTTTTTGAATAAATCCCAGAACTTTTGTATGAATTGGACTACAGTTTATCTTCATTATTTAAATCTCTAGTTAGATACTATTTTTAAATTGAATTTGTTATCAATAAAATAAATATTTCACTATTAATTGGTGTTAGGAAGTATTTAGATATAGACATAGTTATTTCATATAATATGTAAAAGATTTTGCATAAATAAAACCACAATTTGCTATAAATACCTAGTTTTTTAATAATTACAAGTATCGAAAAATGGAAAATACATACAAATAAACCCATAGTAATTAAAAATTTATACAGAATAAACGCAAATAATATAACAATTAACATGAGAAATAAAAAGTAAAAAACTGATCATTTTGAATAATATATGTGTCCAACAGAAAATTGAACACAATGGTTGTAAGGTTTTCTATATGTTATACATCTTTAAGTTCTGGAGGCACATCATTCTTTGGATGTTTATTTTCAAAATGTTGTTTGTAGGTTTTCGGGTCAGGCATCTGTGCCTAAAAATATGTATATGTATTAAAAAAAATTAGTAAATATAAAACTTTTTCGACAGCACAGACATATGCCTAATAATTCTTCTAGATTGCATGTTTTATCAATACCTTGTATATCTATGTTGGAACTGGTTGGTTAATAATTTTATACATATACTAGATACTTGCTTAATTTTCTGTGACCTTATTAACAAAAAATTATTGAAAATTAATATAGTAATTAAATAGTGAACAAGTGATTCTTACTTTACAAACTGCACACACGTGTACAAGCGCCTTTTGAGCAGCTTTTTTCTGGTCAGTAGCACTATGCCCTTGTTGTTTCTTAGCTTTAGCAGCTTTTTCGGCCGCTTTCGCTTGTGATTGGAGTTTTTGTTGTCCTCTGGCCATAGTAATATCCTTAAGAATCCCGTATATTCACCTGAGGCAAAATAAGCGACTAAATAAAATTGTACAGTTACATGAACTATTAAACTAACCTAGCCATGTGGTCGTTTGTGCATAACAATGAAGAAAATACTTAAAACATAAATAAATAAGTACCTGCAAAAATCCTTTATTATTGGAATTAGTTCTGGAATATTTTTTATACAAAATTTTCGATTTTAAATTTAAAATTTGTTATTAATTGAACTATGACAGCTGCAGCGCAGCGTCAGCTTGAACCATACACCATACCACCAAATATACCACTAAACTAAAAACACTGTCACTGTCACTAGTGTCAATCCAATGTCCAGTAGGACCTCTTACGGCGTATTGACAAACTTCTATTGCCCGATTTCATTTAACGAACATAAAAGCCTACACCATAGAGTAATAAATAAATAAAATGATATTTATTACTCTATGGCCTACACAAATTTTCAACGTACTATGTGATCTATGGTTTCAGCTACAGATCTGGCTTTCAGATCTATCTCTATGGATCTATCATTCCTTGAGAGGGCCATACCCAGAGTTATGAACTATTTGGAATAAAATCTGTCAAAATAGAAAATACTAAATGGCATTTTGTATTTTTCAGTTTAAATTACTCTGATTTTGTATTATAAATAGCTTATATTTTCCATTTCCATTTTGCATGTAAAAGTAGAATACAAAATGCTTTGGTAACGAGACAGTATGTATTATCAGGATAGTCGTACCTATGATATAGTGTATACAGGGTTATCCGAAAGTAAAGAAGTTTTTAACCTTACATTTGGTCATCTTCATAATCTACGGAGTCTAATTGGTGGATTTCCATAATATATAAATGTGTCAAAAAGACGATCGATTTTAAAATTTTGAAATTTCGAAAAAGTGCGGGTAGATTATAACCGCAAGTACTTGCGCATTTTGTGTTTTCTATTTTATGTATTGTATATTATACTTTGAATTTGTTCGTTTCTCTTAAACTAAAAATATTATTATCGTTATTAAATTGTTAAATACCTATATAAATAATTAAAAATTCGTAGATCCATTATAATAATAGGAATTTTAAGCTGAAATTTGAAATCCTTACTCGTATTTTTGGAATCTACGGGGGCGATGGTAAACTTCCATACAAAAAAGTGTACACTTAGAAAAATTGGTCCGAAAATCGAAATTTTCCCAGCATAAATTAGTAAGCGTCAGGTCTATTTAATTATAAGTTTTCTGCTTTTCCAGTGTATATCAGCTGAGTACGAAAAAATTACGAATTGTAATATATATCTACAATTAATTTTTGCTAATATATAATTCATTTGATTGTTATTTATAAGTGTTTATTTATTTATTCGACAATAGCGTTTTTTTCCTGGATAGTGGGTAGTAAAATTCCAATACGGACTACTGTGTATTCAGAAATTTAGAATCAACTAGATTAGCAGAGGCGGGGTGATTATGGGTGATTAAATGATAAAACATATTTATTCGAAATAGGAATTAGGGGATTTATATCGAAATAATTACCAAAGGTAACGTAATTAAAGCATTAATTGGCTGCAAATTTAATCTAAATGCAAAGTACCTACAACATAAATTGGCAAAATTGGAAAGAGCTGAAACAGCTGTGCAGTGAACAAGTTGAAAATAAATAGGATGGTGGATAGAAGATAAAAGTAAATTGCAGGGGAGAGAGAGAATTAAATTAATAGATCTATGTAGGTATACCAGACTTGGAAAGAATGCCATTCAATGGTACATAGATGGCTCAAAAGTAATAGAAGAAACTGGGATAGGAGTGTTCGCGCCAGGAACCAAACACTCTGAAAGCTTGGGAAAAACCCCAAGTATCTTTCAAACGGAAATCCACGCCATAAGAAAGTGCGCCTAGTTCAATATTGATAAAGGATACAGAAGACAAAGGATTATCATAATGTCGGATAGTCAAGCAGCCATTAAAGCACTGAGCTCTTGTGTAATCAGTTCCTAAATGGTGTGGGAATGCCTAGACAAACCCAATAAACTAGGCGAGAACAATATAGTCACCTTACTATGGATTCCAGGACACACTGGAATAGAAGGAAATGAAATAGCAAAGAGGGGTACTGATATACCTTTCTGGGAGCCTGAACCCTTTTGCGGAATCAGCCCCAATGTAATATTGGAAGAAATAGGTAAAGCCGAGAAAAAGAGAAGATTTGACCATTGGAAAGATCTAGTAGGGCTTATACAATCAAAGACTCTTATGGGTGACTACAACCTGTTGAGATCAAATGAATGCATAAGTCAAAGTAAAACTGCGCTAAGAGTTTTAACAGGGATCCTAACGGGACATTGTCGCCTGAATGGGCACCTGAAAAAGCTCAAAATAGTAGAGGAAGAAGAATGCAGATTTTGTGGAATGGAAGAAGAAACCTCCACCCACATACTCTCCAACTACACAGCACTTCAGAATCCTAGAACACAGCACCTGGGAGATTACTGGATAAAAGAGGAACATTTACCTAAGTTGAAGCCTGCAGACATCCTAAAATTCCTTCGGGAAATAGGACTAAAGGAAGACTCTCCTCAGAAACTAAGTAAAAGTAAGGGGGCACCATAGATCTTTTAGGTCTCAGTGAATGTTACCCCAAAATACATACATACATACATGTAGGATTTTTAGTAGGAGAAAGAATAATTTCAGCCTGTCAAATTTTAAAAACAAATCACTCACATAATGTTGCGACTATGGACTCAATATTTACTTAGAATATTATTAAATAATATAGTCTATATAAAACAGGTACAATAAAGAAGACCTAGGGAAATAATCATTAATTATTTTCCCGCCATATGGCTCCCTAATTTAATTAATCAACCGGAGGATGAAACGGTAACTGATAATAGAAATTCCTATATAAACTAGGAATCCTACAATGCTAAACATTTGAGTAGCATCATATTAGCATCAGCATACTCGGTAAGTTTGATTTACAAAAATGAGTTAATTATGTAATTTGAAAAAATTATTCATTTCAACATTTTATTCAATTTGTTTATTAATAAGAAGAGTACATTTTTTCGGGATATAAAATATTTTATTAAAGACTAGCAGCCTTATTAATAATAAAATTTAGATTATTCTGACATGACTTTAAAACTAAATTATTATTAACCTTATTCTAACACTAGAATGATACTATATAAAACTTAGTAATCAGTTAGGGTATGTCTTACACCGTGTTTAAGTTAACCTATAACCTTTTTTAGTCAAATGTCAGTTTGATTAATAGATTCTGTCAAACTGACACGAAGAAATTTTACAAAGAGAAATAATATAGTGAATAATATAATGATAATATAGCCGTTTACGTATTTGACATTGTTGTCATGTTTATCTTATAAAAACATATTGTTTATTAGATGTTTCTAAGTATTCAATTATTAATATGATTGAAAATGGCTGATACTTCGTAAAACTCAAAATTCTATCAGTAGTATCAATTGCTTTGATAACTTTTTGATGTACCCCAGTACATCAACTAATTTAAGTAATTGCGCTTTTGTTACGAGTTCGTCTTTAACAATTTTAAAATAAATTTTTGTTTATTCCAGAGAGATGAATTGGAAACTGGGAGTTCTGCTCCTGGCTAGTTTTGTAGTTTATGAAGCTACTTCCCGTCAAATATCCAACAGTAAATACAAAACTCACAAAAGGGTATTGAATGGATTGGCCGACTATTTAAGAAAAAAAATAACGAATTCCAAGAGAGAATTGAACCTTCTCGATGACAGAACCAGTAAAGATATTAGTTTTTTAGCCTCAGAAACTGAATGGCTCAAAAAGACAAAATCTACACCGGGAAAGAAGAATTTGCGATTGAATCTCATGAATGACCATAATATTCCCTTGAATCGTGATTTTGTTATTGGGATCACTCCTGGAAAGCGATGTGCCAACTTATTAGATGAGAGCTGTAATAATGGCTATGT
>CAJUYG010000009.1:7149-41742 GCA_910591675.1 Galerucella calmariensis | reverse complement strand
ATATATAACCCACTCATACTAAAATGAAATAAAAACTAAAAATGCTTCTTTGCATTTTTATCTATTGTGAAATAATTAATGAATAGGTATTTTACTGTGAAATCGGAATATTTCTATTATGCACGGCTAGTAATAACCCGAATTAAAATTACCGTTACCATTATGAACTCTTTTCATTCATTGCCACTGTTTTTTATTTAACTAGAGGTAAAGCAAAAATTGGAATGTATTTTTATAATTTGATGCTGCGGATTTCTTTATGGTTGCAAATTACCAACAATATAATTCAGATTTATTAGTCAGGGACGGCACGCAGTGATAAAAATTAAATAAAATCTAGTACAAGAGAGAATTGGAAGACTTTTATCAACGCCCCTTGTATAAAGTTGTATAAAGCGATACTAACAAGATGTGGTTTATTTATATTTACTTAGGTACATTGAGGGCCCTGTGAGGAACGTCCAATAGACACAAACATGCAAATAAGGTGGCATATTTTATGGTTAAATAAAAAACGTACACTAGTTAACAAGGATTCTTCAATTGCAATTGGCCTAAGGGAAATAACTAACAGACTACACCAGAGAACTATTCGATTTGTATCAACTATAAACTGCAATAAACATTAAAAAAAAATTTACAAAGACTTAGGTTTTCCGTTTAAAAGGAATAAAATTATATAAACAACCTGCTATTTTGAATTTTTATTAGAGATTCCTGCTTTTGTTGTTGTTCTTTGTATTCACAAACATTAATTGCATATTGTAGAATAAACGAAAACTGGAACTAATTGAAGGAAACATAATTGTGAACTATACGTACAAAAAAGAAGAAGATATGCTGAGATAATTATCTGCAAAAAAAGGAGTTAGAAAAGAGAATAGAGTTTAAGTTCAAGAATTGGGTATAGTCCCAGTCAGCTGGTCATATTTCAGTGGATTCAAATGTGATTGATTCATGCAAGGTCTGTTGAGTTTCTTAAAAATTTGAAAAGTGTGATAGAATTACCAGTTGGAACACCATGTAGCAGCATTTAGCATTATTATAGGCTTGAGTGAACCTGAAACTGTTTTTGTAGTAAAAAAGAAGAATAGTATCTAATAAAAAATTTATAGGCCATGGACCACCAAAAATGGTAGGTATTTCATGATTAAATGATTCCCAAAGCGCATTTTAATTATTATTAAATCTAATAATACTGAATATGAGTTAATAGGTGACACAAACATATTACTTAAGATCTATGTGTGTTAAAGTTCAATGCGGTGTGAAAATTATTGATAAACTAGGGAATTATAATATAAAGCTGCTATTGAATCCGTTAAGACTTCTAAGGTTCCACGGAAAAATATGATGCAAAGTAATTTACTGAACAATACTGGAATTAGAATGTTCCTCGATAATATAAATTGAAATAATGTTCACGGTTATTTATGAGCATATCGTGGGAATATACTACTATCATACTGCGATTAGATTCTAACAGCTATCCTTTATATTGAACGATTTCGCTTTGCAAGGAAATGGCGTTAAAAATTATTTACAGTTAAAACCAAGAGGGACACAAAAAAATGCGATACAAAAGGATTTTATTGAAAAATTTTTCAGTACTTTCTATATAGTCCTGCTTACTTGCAATGCTTTGAATTATTATGTAAGAATTATACTTGAGATCGACTGAAAACATAATTAACTTCCATTTCTTATTTATTTTCAAATGTCTGTCGCGATCATTACAAATATTGCAGCTTCTTAACAAATTGACTGACTAGATAGACCAGGGCATTTAGGAAGAATAGTGGAAATTTTGGAGCACAACAGATATCAAGATGCGGTTTTCTGCATTGTGTTCAGGAAGGTTCCAGGAAAGACTGGGAAAATGTGGGTCAGCACTTTTTTTCTGGGTTGGAAAATGCATTTTCCAATTGCATCATTACTTGCACCATTATGGGAACGATCTGGTTAGAATTAGTCGAAGCAGCTTAGAACTGGGTTATATACCTGAAGCGTGGAGAATGGCAATAGTAACCTTCATTCCAAAAACTGGAAAAAGGGACACAACAAATCCCAAATCCTTTAGACCAATTAGTCTAACATCGTTTGTACTCAAAACGATGGAAAAGGCTATTGATAACCATATTAGAACGGATATCCTAGAGAGACTACCTCTCCACCCATGTCAGCATGCTTACCGGGCTGGCAGATCTACGGAGACTGCACTGGTACAACTGACGGAGGATATCCGAGGTGCTCTAGACAACCAAGAAACTCTAGTATGTGCATTTTTGACATAGAAGGAGCTTTTGACAATACTCCACATGAGGCTGTCAAAAGAGCATTAAACAGAAGAGGTGTAGACAGCACAACATCCAAATGGATGTCGGAACTGCTCACCACAAGAGTAGCAGAGACGAGGACGAGCAAAGAACATTGTCTCCATCTGCACTACCAGAGGATGCCCACAGGGAGGAGTAGCATCCCCATTAATGTGGAGTTTGACGGTTGACGAACTCCTGTGTGGTTCGACGGATCTCGGAATATCCTGCCAAGGATATGCCGACGATATTGTCATAACAGCCAGGGGGAAATTCGAAAACACCCTTTGCGATATTGTACAAAAGGGTCTGAATTATACAAATAGCTGGTGTAGGCAAGTGGGACTTAGCATCAAACCCACTAATACCATCCTGATAACCTTCACTAAGAAAAGAAAACTCAACCTCAAAACCATAAAACTTGATGGGAACGAGATTGAATGGAGACAAGAAGTCAAGTATCCAGGTTTAACTCTAGACCGTAAACTCCTGTGGAACAAACACAAAAAGGAGATTACATACAAGGCAAAAATGGCTCTAATGGTGTGCAGAAATCTGGCAGGAAGAAACTGGGGTTGTAACCCAAAAATCCTAAGCTGGATGTACACTGCCATAGTGAGACCAATCATCACTTATGGAGCCATTGCGTGGAGTAGTAGAACTAGCCTATTAACGACGAGAGAAAACCTCTCCAAAATTCAAAGACTAGCCTGTATATGCATTACAGGAGCAATGAGAACATGCCCAACGGCAGCCATGGAAGTGATTCTAGCAAAGAGGGGGACTGAAATACCTTTCTGGGGGCCTGAACCCTTTTGCGGACTCTCCTCAGAAACTGAGTAGAAGTAAGGGGGCACAATAGATCTTTTAGGTCTCAGTGAATGTCACCCCAAAATACATACATACATACATACATACTTGGAAACTTGGAAAAATCGCTCGGAAATCGTTACTCGGGCATTGGAATTACCCGGGGGTGCACGGGGGTGGCTCTGTGGGGGTGAATTGTGGGAGGAATGGCAGCGTGCATGAAAATCGCTCCAAGGGGATGCTGAATTCAATTCTGGCATTGGAATTACCTCTGCAGGGGTATCCGGGGGGTCATTCTTGGGGGGAAATCGCATATTTCATGTAAATGGTTCAAAGATCGTTACTCGGGGGTTTTCGGGGATGCCGAGTAACAAGCTTGGAGCGCTTCCTATGGACTATGCAATTTTTCCTCCAGAATGACCAAAATTTCCTTCTATTCGGGTTATTTTGTTCTAAATGCCCTGGACTAAGAGTTTATTATTGTTAATAACAGAGGAGTTTTTACCATCTCACATATATTTCAAATTTCGGGCAAAAAATCTTCACCTTGTATATTTTTACGCCCGCATATATTTATATTCGTGGAATGTATGTTATATAAACGTGATCGATTTGTGTTGGTCGTTTTTATGGGGACATTTATTATACACCGGAAGTTATTTCAATCATAATCCTTCGTTGAATACTTTTTTTCACATTCATCGAAATCGAATCGGTTTTTGTTTAAAGCGAACTGGTTTTACTTCTAACTGTTTTTATTCTATAATATTAACATAAAAAAGTTTATGAAAGGATTATGCTTCCAGCTTATGGAAAATAAAAGACCACTCAAATGCGGATATTTTTATACCAACTTGAAAAATAGAACATTTGATAATACTGCGCCAATGTTGTAATTTAATTAATAAACCCACAAAATCAGTTTATTTGTCAGAAATTTTCGATTCGATTACATAATCTAACCATTCAATAGGACACCACCTGCTGCGGTGAAACAGAGTCGGACTTGTGAATATAGTTGTACATACGATGAATACCCGTTTCGTCGAAACAAAATAGGATTCTATTTTTTAGTTGTATAAAGATATGATAGATTATAGATTGCAAATATTTATACCTGACAGATCCCCGACAGGTAATAGGAGTATGAAAGAAAATGGCGTATCCATCTAATTGTAGACTAACAAGTTTTAACTACAAATGACCAATTTTAATAAATAATCGCTCTGTGTGCGTATTCAATTTAGAGATTTTTCAAAGTCAAATATTTAAAAACTAAGAAAATGCAGTGTTACGTTTGTGAACTGTATAGAGTTCGTCCAAGAGGATTTCGGCGTTGTGAGGAATTAAACGATCTTCCAGAGGGATTTCAGAACGCCGCCCGCCATCGTAGAGGGAATAATAATTTGCATCAGAGAAATATGGAAAATGGTGAGGTTATTCATATTAATTGTTATAGACAGGTTATGGCCGATATTGAAAGGGATAATGTAGGAAATAATGAGACTTCTTGTGTGTTTAATTGTGTACCGCAAAGACGCAATATCTGTTTTGTTTGCGATGGTAATAGAAATCTCCAGACAATATATTTTGAAGCCAGGATAGATATATATTTAAAAAAAGGAATATACGTCCCAAAAGGTTCTTTTTGCTGTATTGATCATTTTAATGATGAAGGGTGGTTGTCGTCAGATTTAATCGGAGAGCTGCGTGCTAATCCTCGCAACGCAGTCATATCTCCTAACAAGATATCACAATGGTTTCGAACATTAAGAAATGCTTCCTTTGATGCTGTAAAAAATCAATTTGTTTACGTATTGCAGTAACATTGTTGTATATGAAAAAACTCAGTCATTAATAAAAGGGATCTTATTACATTTTTAATAAAACTGAAGTATGATTTACCTGATAATCTGTTAAAAGTCTTAATCTCGTATAAATGCCGATCAACTGTTAGCCTAGCAATAAAAGCTGTTCGATTATGTTTATCTCAAAGATTCGTTTCCGAACATCTAGGTCCCAGATCAATAGCTCATCAAGATTTTGTTAATACTCATGTAACGGATTTTGCCTATCCTATCCTATCCTATTTTTTTAAGAATTACCGATGCCAACAACTACACTACAAAATACTACAAAGAAAAAACAACATATAAAAATTAACTAACAAAATTAGGTCGGTTCAACCCTGTCTGGTTTTATTTATTCATTTCTTATCTCCTTACTTGGTGGAATCAGGTGGAATCTGTAATACAGGTTTGTTTACGTATTTTCTCTCTGTCTTACTCATACAATCTCCGTAAGCGATTTTAAATATAATATTATTAATTGTGAGTTAATTATAAAAGTCACAACATTGGCGCAATGTTATCAAATGTTCTATTTTTCAAGACGAATAAGTTGGTATCAAAATATCCGCATTTGAGTGGTCTTTTATTTTCCATAAGTTGGAAGCATAGTCCTTTATATACGTGGAGCTTTAGAGCAGCTCATTAAATTTTTTGCGTACTCCCCAAAATGGTGTAGCTTATTTTAATGAATAAAATTATGGAATTCCGTTGTAATTTTATTTTTAATTTTTAACGCGGTGTTATGAATACAAACAACGGATTTGATTATACCGAAGCATCCATTCGTGAAAGAGGTGTAACTAAATCCATTAAAATTTGTGAAAATAGTAATTATTATAAGGAAGAGCAGCTGAGCGTGTACAAAGTGAAGTCAAGCAACTCATCCGACAAAATAATTTTATTGAGTTAAAAATTCAACTACTTTTTTGACAAAGAAAATTATGTTAATTCCATACATAAATCAATAAATACATTTATCAGCTATAAAAAGTTTATAATATTTGCCGGTAGTTAGGTATTAGGAGCATTATAAAAATAAATTAAAATCATGTATTACTTTGAATTATAAATAAACAATAATGTGGTTAGGCGAAAGAAAAAATTCCAACAGTCATAAAACTGTTTGTTCCATTATCTGCTTCAAAGTCTAAATTGCTGGACACCCTAAATTTATCAAGCTAGGTAGTAAAAAAGGGTGATCCAGTATCTCCCGTGTCCTTTTAGATATTAGAATAAAAATTATCCATTGACGACGTTATGAAACACCGTGTAAGACTAAAATTAATGGTGACCATAATCCTTCCAATTTTTATTCTAATATCTAGAAGGACATATTAGATACTGAACTTTATCTCACTAATCAAGCACCCTGTACATATAGTATAGCTCCAAGGTGATCCCATATTAAATGCAGAAATCCTACTGTTAAACGTATGTTTTTCCTGGTCATCACCAAATATTTCTTCGGTGCCAGCTTCCCAGGGTCGCCCAGGGTGATCCTGGCAAGACTGCATCCTTGGATTCCATCCCATCTCTTAAGGGATTGAGCATGGGTATAACGTTTGGCTAGTTCCGCAATTGTCGAAGTTGTTAGGCCGTAGGTGTCACTGGGTCCTAAAATTTTTAGTCCAGCGGCTTCCCTGGCTAAAGAATCAGCAATGCGATTTCCTTTACTACTGTCGTGCCCTTTAACCCACCTCAGGATAATATTGTTATCTGCCGAGGCGTTAGCTAAATCTTGATGGCACTCTAGTATTAGCCCCGATAACACGTTGTCTACTATCAGTGCAGTTTGTTATGTTTTTGCCAGAAATTCCTTTTCTGGTTAGTTCTTTTGTTTGAACCGCGCTGGTATTGTTTCCCATTCCCCACTTAATCCATAGGCTCAGTGCTCTGAAGTAAACTTCACATCCTGAGCCTTCTTTCATTTTTGAGCCATCTGTATATATGCGTATTGCATTTGCAGCATCTGGCTCTGTGTTTTGTTTTATTTGAATTTTGTAGGGTTTATTGTCTGAAAATTTTATATAATGTATTGTTACGCGAGCTGCTGCATTAATGTGCTCAATTAGTGCCCCCAGTGAAATTCCCATATGATACGACTATAGCTCCTCCGCCTTATTTTCGAGAATCATCTGGAATACGTAACATCTAGAAAAACCCAGCGCATCCACCAGAACTTCGAGAGTTTTCTAGAACTACAATACGTGCGAGTATAAATAGGCGACGAGCATCGCAGCGGAGTTAGTTAGTTAGTTAGTTAGTGTTGATACTGAAAGAAAGCAATCGTGCCTCGATAAAGTGTTTATTAAGTGACTCTCATATAAATTATAGTTAGTGTGTGTTTAGTGTATTATATAAATTATTAAATAAGGACTGTATTTGAATATAAATCTGTAAATATAAATTAATTGTAAATATAAATTAGAATAAACGTTACAGTATATTGAATTGGTTTTGACGGAAAACCATTACCTAGAAGATTAAAGACATGTCGATATCATATTATTTGATTGTTTTTGTTTGTTAGATAAAGATTCTATTTTGGTAAAATCATCACTTTTTCTTTTATGCTACGTTTTCCCACTGATACGTTTCGACACATACATAAAACAATGCCATTTTCTCATGTAAATCATGCCGGTCACGTTGCTTTTATAAACATTGTTAATGTTAAAATAATATTCTCACTAGATTGTATCAATTAGATCGATGTCACGTTGTTATTAAAAAAATTATAATTGTGTTGATAAATGGGATACATACACGCAAAAATTTTATGTTTTTTATTATTTGTAATATAATTACTATAGAGTAGTTTCACTTTTTGTAGGTCACTGTGTACTATATTTTATTTAAAAAGTTCGAACGTTACTTTTCTATTGCCTTAAAGGCACCAGGAGCTAATCACTTCGTACATTGTACACATTTTTAGTAATTTTCATCACCCAAAACTATTATTTTGTTTGGAAGCACCCCCGTAAAATCCGCATTTTTAAACCGATTTTGTTTTAATTCTTTTTGTTAGATTCAGTGTCAAAAACAGTATTTTGGCACACATTTTTATAGCTTAATTACTATTTTCAAGGCCCTCTGTGTTAATTTTTCTTTGCCAAAAAAGACAAAAGTACATTAGGTAATTTTTATCTCAAATATGACTATACCACTGGATTCAGAATTATCACAAACGTAAACTACCAATTTTATGGAAAAATTTTTATTAACGACAAAGTTATTACAACATGAATTTGGAAAAAGTGGTATTTTCAGTAGTAATACCCCTAGGGTATTGATAATACCGAGATAATTTTGTCATAGAGAATGCTGAAAGCGTGTTGCTTGCCCAAGGCCGCAGGCCGAGGGCTATTATCTTTGAGCAGCACGCTTGAAGGATTCTCTACGACAAAATTTTGAGTATTTATCAAGACCCGAGGAGTATTCGATAAGATAATTTTTTACTTTGTAAATATCAAAAAATTGATTGCCAATCTGAGGTTTAATAATTTTCAATACAAACTTTATCAACTTTATCAAATAGTATTCATTTTTATTTAAAACTACAGTTGTGAAAAGTACAATTGGTAAATTAATTGAATCGTTAGATGCAATACCTAATCTTCGCGACATTTTTAATCCAGTTGTCAGTTTGACGTGTAATTAATGTTTAATAAAAAGTAAACACCAAACTGAAAACACCACATGTAGGGTATTATAGCTGTAATACAGCGGCGATTGGATGAAATTTGACACATGACTTGAAATTAAGTAATTTGATTGGTTACTATATCCAGTAAAAAATTTTCAGTAATATTTTACGTAGAGTGTAGACAAATTTTGAAAATGGCAACATGGTAAACAAAAAAAAATTTCATTTATTAACAAAATGAAATCAACGAATCGCAAGTAGGCTTTAATTTTGAAATTCTATTTATGTCAGTCAGTAACATTTGCATGGAATGTTAGTAAGTACTAAATGTTCCAAATATTCAACTATTTAACTATTCAAGTTGAAATTGTACTTTTTTGTGGTTACAATGACAGATGTAAACGAAAAGTAATAGAAATAGGTAATTGGAGATATCCAGATCGCCGTGTTTGCTGCTTTGTAGTGCACAAAATTGGAAAAAGTATTTATTGAGTCTGGAGCAGTCACCAAACGTATTTAAAAAAAATTGCAGGCAAAAAATTTTAATGACCGTATTGTCATAGACTACTTTGCCAACAATCCAAATTATTAAGCACCATTTTACATAACTTTCAGAAGCTATAACTCCAAACGGGTTGAGTTATCGGCTTCGAATTTTCACTGTGTAATATGTTTGAGTCCTAGTTTTTGTTTACCATGTTGCCATTCAAATAATTTGTCTACATTCTACGAAAAAAAATTAATGAAAATACCACTTTTTCCAAATTCATGTATAATAACTTTGTCGTTAATAAATTTTTGGAACGAAGTTCCTTATCGCGCGTTGTGAAAGGAGGCTAGACGGATAAAATTCTTACGAAAAGTTGGGACGCGACACTTTTTGATATTGGAAGCTATTGTAAGCTGTGCGGCGTCGCATGTTTCTCTGTCTGTATCTTTCTCTCTTATAGAAAGCAAGCCAGATATTTTCATTTCTATTTCGCATTGAATAGTGTGGTGTCACGACGATTATTTTTGTTGAGTGTATACAGGTTTTTTGTAAAGAGATTATATACAGATAATAATAATAAATGCTTTTTTGTATTTTTATCAAGTACGCACTATAACCTCTCTTTATTATTGTGCTAACCAAGTCATACGCATTATAATCTCCACATTTTGTGTGTTTAGCAAGTGTACGCGTCATAATTTTAATAAATTCAAAAACAAATTATATTTTAATATTACAATTTCAGAACGTATGTATTTAGCAAGCCGTGCGTGTTCTAACCTATACGCTGTTGTGTTTACGAAGTCGAGAGAGTAGCCTAATTACTATTTTTTAGGCTATGAAAATTTGTGCCAAAATACTGTAATGTTTTTCTTATTTATTTGAACTGTTTTTACCGTGGGATAAAATTATACGCTTACTATGGCTAATTACTATTGATTTATTGAAGAAACACTTACACACTATAATAAACTTAATTTATATACACACTACTTAATGTCTATTAATTTATCTACACTCGGTATACTAATTGTCCTAATTTATATTTACTATTTATATTTACTATTTATATTCACTATCTGTTCACACACTGTATACTGAAACTGTTTACCGATTCACTGTATACTGAACAACTCCCCGACTCACTCGAAAACCCGCGTATATATAGTTCTTTGCAGCTCTAGACCATTCTTGAATTTACGAATTAGAACATTCAGGAACAAACCATTGTATTGCCTTGTACGCTTCGAGAACAGTCTGGAACATTACCTGCGAAAGAACCTTTCTAGAAAGGTCGCATTCATAGTTTGCGACAGGACCGGCTTCTGAATCAGTGAGTTCGTAACAATACTGTTTTCAATACTGAATCTAACAAAAAAAAATGAATCAAAATCGGTTGAGAAATGCGGATTTTAGAGGGGTGCTTCCAAACAAAATGGGTCACACTGTATATCACGATTTAAATTTTTTTTTACTTTGAGGATTCATAAAATCAAAACCCTTCGATCTATGGTCATGGGAATTTTTTTTCTGTAGATTGAGCTTTTGCGAGTACCCTCCTAAAATTTCATGAAGGTGTTAATAATTTTTCGGTAATTACAAAAAAGTTAGTTATGGTGAAAATCCATCTGATTTTTCGAAAATGTCATGGCACCATTTGAAGGTAGAAGAGTCACCTTTGATTGATTATTTAATATTTTCGATTTACCTTGAAAATAATAAGCAAATAGTGGTGACTTTTTTTTAGGAAGGGAGAAAGTTGCATTATACTAAGATAGTACTTTATGTAGCTTTATTTGGCAAGTAAAGAAAGATTACCATTGGTTTATCTGAATACGGTATCTCCAGCTAGGAAGTGGGTTAGATTCAGCAACACTGCATCGGTACATATTGCATAGAAGTTCTTCTTCGCGACAGACCTTCCTAGGCCTTCGACTAAAGTACTATCGGCTTCAGTACTCTCGCTAGGCAAGGACGTACGCGAATCGACTAACGTAACTTCTGAAAGTTGACGGTACCGCGGAAATTAATAATAATAATAATAGTTATTTAATCTGTGGTTCTTTAAAAATTTTGAATTTGCGATATTATCGATACTCGAAAATGCGAGTGCTATTGGTTGTCTGTCTTTTGTGCGCCGTAAGGGCGGAATCACAATTATGGAGCACCCCTAATTTTTTACATTCATGGTTCAGACAGGCCAGAAGCGATTTGAAACGGGATGTAACAACGAAACCTCCAAGTACCACAACTACCAGTAAAAAATTTCAAGAAACTACCATTCCGTTTTTAAAATCCGAAACTGTTACGAAATTGCCAAGTACCTTGCCTTTTTCCACGGAAACCACTTACAGGAAGATGACTTTAATTACCTCTACTATTACTTCCACTGATGGTAGTACTATGTTCGACACGACAAGTAATGATGTTACAGGAACCACTGAAGAGCCCAGGGATAATAGCAGGACTCATGACTTTTATTTGAGTAAGAGAGAAAGGCCGCAAATCAAAATATCGACAAATATTAGCCAGGTGAGTTATTTTATGATTTATCAGATTTCTTAACATACAGGCTGAAAATTACAAATATTTTATTAATAAAATGTTTGAGATTTTTAAATTAAAATACATTGTATGAACTTGGCTGGAGATTTTTATTTAATTAATATTTTTATTGTTTTCTTCAGGATCTTAAAGACCAAGTATAGAATATTTTTACAAAGCACTTGGTTTAAATAATTTATTCAATATAAATTATTTTTTAATACTAACGTTTTTTAATAAAAATTATTTGGAGAAAATGAAATATTAAAATTTTTAATAAATTAAAAAATAACAGCGATGTTCAAAAAATGTATTTTAAAATATATAATTTACAATTAAAACTCTCATTTTACTTTTAATTACTGAATTCTATTAAATATTCAAAATTTTCTTTTTTCACCAAATTCTATCTGTTTTTTCATAATAATTCATAATATTTTAAAGTTACTAAACTGTTTTCATAAATGTGTTATTTGTTAAAATGTTATTTAATAAAAAAATGGTATTTCGCGAATCCGGTAATTTCGAAAAATTTCCTTTTTACTGAAGTTTTCATTTGCAATGAGCTCAAATGTACTGTTATATAATTTTTTTTATAAGTCCGACCCTGTACATTATTTTTGCTTCCAAATTTTCAGTCATGTTGAGGACATGTTAGGTTATTAGCCCTGCAAAAAGAAAATAAATCGCCCAAAAAACAAACAAAATATTTTCAATTAAAAAATGTACTCCTTTATTTATTTAAAATAATGAATACACCCCCGAAGCGTATATTTTGAAATTTAAAATGACTTTTTAGCTGAATACTCAACATATCGGTGGCCAATAATTATAGGAACCCTTGGCATGTCACCATTTCGTTTCTTTTATCTGTCGCTAGTTATGTCAGATGTCAGTGAAAAAAAGTAATTAGAAGAATAGAGATACAACTAACTAGAAATGGACATACACAATTAAACGAATATCAACAAAAATAAATATAACTGACATTTGACATAATTAGTGACTGAATAACAGATATGAAATGGTGTGTGAAAATGGTGAGGCTGTTAGCATATGTAAAAACTTTATGAAATAAAATCATATTTTCACGAAAATATTTAATTAATTCTTGAAAATTTTGACGTATTTTGAGTTTACATGTTTTTTTTTTCAAAATGTAATATAAACATACCAAACAGCTTTTATCTGTAAAGAAGCTTGATAAACAAGAGTATAACAAAAAGATATTCTTAAATTTTTATCAAAAATTACAAAAATAACAAGCTTTATTTTAGAGGTCAACCCGTACAAAGGGGTCTCACAGACACTTTCGCACTGCTGTTGGCCCAACTTAAAAGTAGATGGAACGGTAGAATGATATAGGAAGAAGTGGGGGAGCGGGTGTGCGTGACTTGTTGACAAGTGTCTCACAGACCCCATGATACGGGTTACGGGTTAAAACAATTTTTTGCAGTCTCTAAATAGTTTGATTAATTGTCTAGTTGTCGAATATGTCAGAAATTACAGCTAAGAAAAAATTCCCATTAAACCCCCTTGTCCTTCTTTATTTATCTGAAATCTGGTTAATCTCGTCCTTCTTAAGATCTCGGCGTAAAAGTTAGTTTCTTTGTTTCACCCCACTCGATACATTCTAGTTTCATTAGACAAATTATCAAATAATCCATTCTTTGTTTTAAAGAATATAATTTGAGCCGATTCGTGAGCTTTTCGACTTAACCTTTCAAGAAGTTAAATGTATTTGAAGATGTTTTTAAAGTTATAAAAGATAATTATGTCAATGGAACAATTAGGTACCTAGTAATCTTGCTTGAAAATAATAGTTTTTAATGAGCACCATCGAACAAAGTTGTGCACTAGGTAATAACGATGAATTATCTGGAGCAAATCAGATGTGTACACGAAGCCTCGAGACTGAACCCTGTCTAACAAATAATTCAGATAATAATCGTTCACGTGTTAGGTGGGACACAGTTTATTTTTCGCGTTATTTCTATGGAGACGACGTCGTTATTCCCTGCGGCTCTGTTACTACTTATTATCTGCGTCCAGAACCGGATTCACCGCTTAGTATAACAGACAACTTCCACCCTTGCTGGTAATCACTTTATATGCACTTCGTATATAAAATACGACACAACATTCCACGGAAATATAGAATATATCGCAACATTTGTGGTATTGGTTAGAATGGATATAAATTGTTGGATGGCATGTTTTATTGCAAATACAGTACTTCGTTTTATTGTCATTTTCATTATGTATGTTCTCTAGAAATTTGAGTTAATACATTTTAGAACCGTGTAAAAAAGTACCTAAGTTCAAATTTTGCCTAGATTAAATATTATGACCTTTATAAAGAATATATCGGTACATAAACAATTTTCTAAACTCTAGAATAAATTCTGCTGGAGCTTACGATGAGCTTACGAAAATTGCAGTCTTTTACGCTGATATTTCTTTCAAAAAATATAGTCATCAAAATTGTAGAATTTTTCAAAAATTATTAGGCAAACTAAAATTTGGATTATTTAAACGGCAAAATGATGGGAACGAGATTGAATAGAGACAAGAAGTCAAGTATCTAGGTTTAACTCCAGACAGTAAACTCCTGTGGAACAAACACGAAAAGGAGATTACACACAAGGCAAAAATGTCTCTCTAATAGTGTGCAGAAATCTGGCAGGAAGAAACTGGGGTTGTAACTCAAAAATCCTAAGCTGGATGTACACTGCCATGGTGAGACAAATCATCACTCATGGAGCCATTGCGTGGAGTAGTAGAACGAGCCTATTGACGACGAGAGAAAACCTCTCTAAAATTCAAAGATTAGCCTGGTATATGCATTACAGGAGCAATGAGATCATGCCCAACGGCAGCCATGAAAGTGATTCTCAACCTCACCCCTCTACATATGGTGGTGGAAAGCGTTGCAGAAAGAACAAGATATAGACTAAGTAGAGAGGGAATCATTAAAAAAAAACCACCTCCTCACTTCTTAGAATTCAGACAACCTGGGACATGCCACAAGACGGTATGATGAAAAAGTATAACTTTTCAAAGAAATTCGTTACGGAATTATGCAACAAGAAGGAATGGTACAAAGACGGCTCAAAAGCAATAGAAGGAACTGGGATAGGAGTGTTCGGGCCAGGAACCAAACACTCTGAAAGCTTGGGAAAAACCCCAAGTATCTTTCAAGCGGAAATCCACGCCATAAGAAAGTGCGCCCAGTTCAATATTGATAAAGGATACAGAAGACAAATGATTATCATAATGTCGGATAGTCAAGCAGCCATTAAAGCACTGAGCTCTTGTGTAATCAGTTCCAAAATGGTGTGGGAATATCTAGACAAACTCAATGAACTAGGCGAGAACAATATAGTCACCTTACTATGGATTCCAGGACAAACTGGAATAGAAGGAAATGAAATAGCAGATGAACTAGCAAAAAGGGGGACTGAAATACTTTTCTGGGGACCTGAACCCTTTTGCGGAATCAGCCCCAATGTAATATTGGAGAAAATAGGTAAAGCCGAGAAAAAGAGAAGATCTGACCATTGGAAAGATCTAGTAGGGCTTATCCAATCAAAGACTTGTCCGGGTGACTACAACCTGTTGAGATCAAATGAATGCATAAGTCAAAGTAAAACTGCGCTAAGAGTTTTAACAGGGATCCTAACGGGACATTGTCGCCTGAATGGGCACTAGAAAAAGCTCAAAATAGTGGAGGAAGAAGAGAATGCAGATTTTGTGGAATGGAAGAAGAAACCTCCACCCACATACTTTCTAACTGCACAGCACTTCAGAATCCTAGAACACAGCACCTGGGAGATTACTGGATAGAAGAGGAACATTTACCTAAGTTGAAGCCTGCAGACATCCTAAAATTCCTCCGGGAAATAGGACCAAAGGAACTACTAGTTTCTGAGACTCTCATCAGAAACTGAGTAGAAGTAAGGAGGCACAATAGTGAATGTCACCCCAAAATACATATATACAAGAAAATGACTAGATCAGATTAAACTAATAAAAATATTATTTATTAATGCTTTCTCACGATTTATAGTTGGGAAATTAATTTCAACTTCCGTATTGAATTATAAAAAGATGGAACATCAAAATCCACACATTTTGAAAAAAAAAACTATAACGATCATTAGAAACCGAGAAAACGAACTCTAGGTACTGACTATTATTCTTAAAAACCCACAGCACTGCAATGGGAGCAATCATAAATTTTAAATGAAGTATCTATTCCTGGGACATCAATAATTCACAATTTCTATTTTTATTAATAGAAAAAATAAAACGTTATTAATGGTAAAAATAAATGAATAATACTAAATGTAATGTGTAACCTTGCCAAAGGCGACAACTTAATATACGTGCACTGTGAACTGAAGATACATTTTTAATAGCAATTATTATGTCTTGTCATGTTATTCATTGGTTTTGTGTCGTTAAATATCCCATAAGCGTCCATCAACTGTTTTTATTAAGTGTTTATTAACAATAATATTCTTTCTGTTAATATATCTTTTAATTTTAATAATCTTATGAAAATATATGAATTTTATCCGTTACTTTGTCTATTTTATAAAATACAGACATCCTGTATAGCTAGGTAGTAGCCGGAGTCATGGTCGTGACGTTATACTACAACAGCAACAAAGGGTATCATCGATCAAAATTCCATTTTTGAATTGGTTTCCTCAATAATGAAGAAATCTATCTAACAATGTCATGAAGCGGATTTATTAACTTCCATATACAAAACAAGTAATGAGATACGATAGTCTTCCGCCAACGTTCGCTGTAATGTCAGAATTGCTTTGATATATATATGTACTAACAATTATTACAGGGGTATCATAATTATTACTCTAACAATCTTTTACTTTAAATAATTATTTATAGGTAACTTTTCTCTTGTACAATGTAACAAAAATATTCATTTTAAAACATTTTTTATAGAGCAGCTTTGAGAAACATTTACATATTAAACAAAGCTTTACCTTTGACCCGCAAACGTGAGAAAACAACTAATTGAATCGCCCTGTAGATAGCTGTGTTATTTATTCCCCTGCACGATAAATCCATGTATTTAACCAGAGAATTTAAATTTCAACTAAAGTTTGGTTCACGAGGTACGAAATGTAGAAGAATTCACCGAGATGGGACAACGTTTGCTGTAAAAATAACGTAACGGTCAGATATGCGAAAAAAATTCCATAAACTGGTAGATTCTTAAGGTCTACATTATGCCGCGATTTGCCGTTGGCCATATGCCAATAAGCCAGCCATGTGTCAGTGTCCGTCTCCTTCAAAGGAAATTCGATGAGATCGGATAGATGGGGACGTGCCAACCATTGGCCTGTTGCGGCTTCAGTTGAGATTCAGACTGTTTGCCAGTTAGTACGTGCTTTCAATTGGATTGGACGAACAAGAATGTTATTAATTTGATAAATCTATACCGGGATTTTGTGCGACTAGACGTTTTAACAGTCGGTGGCTTTACCAGTTGTTATTGCCAACGGCAAATCGCGGCATAGTGTGGACGCGCCTTTGCATGTTTTACATTTGGTCATTATAATGTTCCAACTCTTGAATTGTAGGAGTTACGCGTTGTGTTTTGATCCAGAATTTAGGTTTTAGGGGTTTTCGATGATTTTACTTTGTCGATTTATGAAATGAAAACGCTTCAAGTTATGGTACTTATTTTGATTTTTTGCGGTCTTTTGAGAGTATTTTCCGAAATTCAGTTCATTGTTTATCTTATTGTGGTATTCACAAGATTTTTTATATTAAAAATGCGTTTTTTCGGAAATTTCATGCAACTATTTGAAGGTGAAAAAGTAATATTTTGTTATATTTCTGTTGTGTAGTTTATTTTAGATTATTTGTAACGAGCCGTTAGTCGTGTTCCTTTTTCGGTGGCAAGCCCACCTCTAATGTCGAATGCATAACCTAACCTAACACGAATCCTGTTGTGGTGCATTTATATACTCGTTTGGGTATTTAACATTTCGTGGTTAATTTATAAACATCACACGGTCTATATGTTTAAAACACACGAGCTTCCAATGTAATGGTGGCATAACAAGATATACGTTTAGAAGAAAAGTCAGGAAATAATGTTGAAACACTGTAAACGATATAAAAGTCGCAATTACATTCATAAATATGTAAATAACAAACATTATAATTATTAAGTATCTTATAAATTTTCTGAATACATTAGTACAAGTTCATACTTGTTGACGATACTGTGTATAATGTTAATTTATAACACTGATGATACATTAAATGTACTTAAGTTATCATACCACCGTTATTTCCTTTTAGTGAATTGCTTTTCTCGTATATTAACCAAATGCCAGGATGTGGAAATTGATGTATTTTGAAAAATCACTAAATATAAACACGCACTAGTAATAAAAAATCTAAACCAGAAGTTCTCACAAAAGTTGGAAACTAACAGAAGTTTCAAAACATTTTTTTCAGTATCGGTTCACATTATTTTCTTTCAGGTCTTCTAGTACAACTTCCCTCCATCTTTTCCTTGGTTTGCCTCTTTTCTTCTTGCCTTCCGGAACCCTCCATACTATTTGTTTCACTATTCTTCCTCCTTCCATCCTTTCTATGTGCCCTAATCACTGAAGTCTTCTTGATGTAATAGTTGCATCTATTTTGGGTTCACGATATATGCTATATAATTCTTCGTTAGTCCTTCTCATATACACCCCTTCTACTTTCTTTCCTCCCAGAATTCTTCTTAACATTTTCCTTTCCCATCTAATTACACTATCTCTTTGTTTTTTTGTTTAAAACCCATGTCTCACAACTATACAATATCGTAGGCTTCAATATAGTACTGTACAATCAGTTGCATCTCCTTTTTTTAGAATAGGTATTATCAGAGAATGGTTCCAATTTTTGGGCATCCTTTCTTTTTTCCATATTTCCAGTATTAATTCGTAAATTTGTTGTTTCAGTTCTTCACCGGCATATTTAATATTTTCTGCTGTAATTCTGTTCATACCAGGGCATTTGTTGTTCTTGAGTTGTGATAATATTTCATCAATTTCCTGTCTAGTTGGTTCTGGAACTTCTATGTTTATGCACCCGTAATCTACTTCTTGTATGTTTTCTACTCCATCTGTGTTAAGCGTTTGTTCAAAATATTCCTTCCACCTCGCTCTTATTTCACTATCCTCAGCTATCAAATTCCCTTCCGCATCTTTCATATAAACTGCCTGGTTTGGTGTTCGTTTCTCTTTTTTTACTTCTCTGTAGAAGTTTCGTTTATCTTTCTTTTGATAGTAATTTTCAATTTCTCTAGTTTTCTGTTCCCTTTCCTCTCTTTTTCTTTTTCTGCATACTTTCTTTGCTTTTCGTCTTTGTTCATTATATGCCTTTTTGTCTTCTGTTTTCCCAGTGTGTATTGCTTTAATTCTCAATTTATTTCTTTCCTCTATTTCTATTGCACATTCGCCATTCCACCATTTCATGTATGAAGATAAAATTTAAGTTGCCCCTCGTATACCGATTAATTTGAACACGATGCAGTTTATGCGGTCTCTTTAGGTTTATGTGAAAAAGTGATAATTAAAAATTAAATTCACTTAAAACAACCATTAATCAAAGCTCCATAAATGTATTTTCTATAAACAGTAAAGAAAATATTACCTACAATTTATCTTGGAATCGGTAATCATATTAAAAATTAATTAGAATGAGTTAGCAGGTTCTTAAAAGCACATTATTTCAGAATTGATGTGAACAATAATTATCAAGAATTAAAAGAAACTGAACGAGAGAATTTTCAAATCAAGACCATGTTGGATAATTGTATTTTATTTTGTATATTATTATATATGCATATGCCAACAAGTTTAATTTACGAATCGTGAAACTGGCATAAAGATAGTATACTATCCAAGATATCCGCGAACAATGTCATGAAGAGCAAAATATACCGATACGTGGGTTAACCACAATATGGGTTATAAGTATAATTTAAAATTTTCTTTATAACGAAAACGGTTATGGTTTCTAACTGAACTAAATCAATTTCAATAAAGTAAATTTAAGCCGCGTTTACACGAGGCCAGTAGGTGGGCAGATTACTTGGATCAGGTAACCTGAGGCTGGACGACCTGCCTGGCAGGTCGACTTGCACGAAGAGTAGACAACCTGGCAAGGTCAACGGCAAGTCTCCAGTACAGTAACTTGCCTCAGGTTACCTGCTCCAAGTAACCTGCCCACCTACTGGCCTCGTGTAAACCAAGGTGGATGGTAGATTTATGCAAGCAAAAATTAAAACTTAGCTGAATTTAAAACTAAGCTTATAAAATCATGTAATGTATTTTATATGCTCATGCTAGAAAGTAATAAATTAAGATTTTAATTAAAACAAAGAGAGATGGACAACTTCCAACTAAGAAATTAACATTTTCTTTCATGAATTTGACACAAGCTCTGAGGTCCCTGACCACAGATCACCTACAGGTGATTTGTTTACATGAGCTTGAAGATTTTTGTATTTCACAACAGACAGCTCGATTACTATTGGAAATTTTGACAAACGATTGAAAAGAGTTGATGTTGCAAACTTAACACTAAAAAATAGAGGAAGGGAATGAAGAAGAAGAAGAAGGAATGAGGATTAGCAGGACCACAATTCGTGATTACTAAGAATTCAGAAAAAAGGTAGAACATGTCGCGGGACACACGGTAGGAACTTCAGTTCTTTTTAAGCAAAAATTATGTAATACATTTGACGTTATAATATAGATAAACGATTTGCATATTCTTTGGTGGTAAAGTAGTAAGCCTACCAGACTTTTTTTATTGTTAATTTTATTTTTAAATAATTATTCTGCTTGATATTAATAATAACAGGTAGACGTTTGAAATATTTAGCAGAATATTCATTATTATAGATAATGGTACGGTGCCCTTCATGAGGGAGTCCGACTGGCAACATCTATTTATAACAGCATTGTATATTTAAAAAGGGAAACCGTAGCATTATACAAATTGGACATTCAAGAACTGTACGTTTACCACAAAAAAATTAGTGGAAACATTAAATTGAATTGTTAAATTTTCAGTTTGAAAATATATTACAGTTTATAGAAATTTTTATTTTCTAGATTTTTTCTTAAGTGGGTCGTAGAAAAAATATGCTGTTCGACTCGTTTGGATTGTCCATATCGCACTTGAACGATTGAGCACTCCGCCTACGGCGTCGTGCTCAAACTTTGTTCTCGTGCGATATGGCCATCATATCCACACTAGTTGCACAAACTACTATTTCTATCAAAATTTGCTTTTACATTTAAAAACAACCTGCCAAATGTCAAATCAATTTATCCATCCATTTTAAAGTTTTCAAGTTTTCAAAATTTCAACACCCTGTATTTCTAAAAGTAAATGTGCTAGACCCCTTAATCCTCATGTCATTTTGACAACCGATGCTGTAAATAAACAAAAAAGATCAATCGCGCAAAAAAATTATGGAAATAATAGTAAAAATTTATCCGAACAAATTCAAGTAGATCACCAGCACTGCAAATACCAGCTTTGGATAGAATTTTAATATAGCGTCGGTGGTTCAGTGGTAGAATGCTCGCCTTCCACGCGGGCGGCCCGGGTTCGACTCCCGGCCGAAGCATGTGAATCGCTGCTTCGTAAACGAGAGAGAGACTAAGGAGAGAGCACAAGCACGCAAGCAAGGCACATAACGAAGCAACGTAACATAACGTAGCGTAACGTAACGCGTAACGGTCAGATCTTTTGCGTCGCGACCCCCGGTCGCTCAAACATAACCTGACGTAAAGAACTAAAGTTCCAAAAACAATTTTGTAAATCCATAGTTTTAAATAATAGTATATTATTAAACGAGCAATTTATGATAGCCATAATTCACGATGGGTGACGTTTGCGTCACGAGCCGCAGGCGAGGGGCGCAAGTCACCCAAGTGAATTATGGCCTTAAATTGCGAGTAGAATACTATACTTTGTCCACGACACTTAATTTATTTATTAATAAATAAAAGTCAGTAGCGATTTGGCATATTACTAACCTCAAAATGTTGTGGCAGCTACTTCAAATAACTTGACATATATAGAGATGGGCGATACTGTATAAAGTATCAATACAACGTACCGTTATAAATATATTGTTTTAAAATACTTAATATTAGAAAATATCGTTATGAAAAGTATTAATACTAAAAATTACAATATTTTATAGATACGATATATGTCAGAAACAAATTTCCTGAACAAAATACACAGATTTAATAGTTTATTTCATATTGTACCCCCATCTCTAGTCGTGAATTATGAACCATAATACACTACAGTGTATTATGAACCATAATTCACGACAGTTGATATATGGGTACCATATACCTTTAGTTAGGAGGTAAAATATTGACTTATTATTAGGTGGTCGTGGACAAAAGTAGTATGTATGTATTTTGGGGAGTTTCTGAGGAGAGTCTTGATCTCAACAGGTTGTAGTCACCCAGAAGAGTCTTTGATTGTATAAGCCCTACTAGATCTTTCCAATGGTCAGATCTCTTTTTCTCGGCTTTACCTATTTCTTCCAATATTATATTGGGACTGATTCCGCAAAAGGGTTCAGGCCCCCAGAAAGGTATTTCAGTCCCCCCCTTTGCTAGTTCATCTGCTATTTCATTTCCTTCTATTCCAGTGTGTCCTGGAATCCATAGTAAGGTGACTATATTGTTCTCGCCTAGTTCATTGAGATTGTCTAGGCATTCCCACACCATTTTGGAACTGATTACACAAGAGTTCAGTGCTTTAATGACTGCTTGACTATCCGACATTATGATAATCCTTTGTCTTCTGTATCCTTTATCAATATTGAACTGTGTGCATTTTCTTATGGCGTGGATTTCCGCTTGAAAAATATTTGGGGTTTTTCCCAAGCTTTCAGAGTGTTTGGTTCCTGGCCCGTACACTCCTATCCCAGTTGGCATTCTTTACAAGTCTGGTAATGGTATTTGGATCCCATTCCTTCTTGTTGCTTAATTCCGTAACGAATTTCTTTGAAAAAGTAAAATTAGAGAGTAATTTTTTTCGGAATTATCTTAATAACAAAGCTAGTAAACTAAAGTCGTGATTGATTGTCCAATGATCTTTATTATTAATCTATTTTTTGCAAAATTCAGTTATTACCAAAGGTTAAAATTTCAGCTTGCACGTAATACCTGTTTCACACGCAACACGCCATGAACTTGAAGATTGTATAATATACATTCATAGTAATATTTACAAATTTCTCATTCGAAAAATAAGGTTCAAGCATTAATAGTGATTGCAATTTTATAACTATATAATAATATGCAGTTGTGGGTACAACAATTAAGAGGTAATGACAAGATTAGCTTGTGCGATGTCATTGAAGCGGTCTCTTCAGAGTCGGATTCGAAAAACAAGTTCTAACAAAGCTACAGAATACCGTTCAATCGTAAAATAGTTGTTTGATAGAATCATTGGTCCTTATTGCACCTCTGTGTATATAATGGTTCTCGTTGTTATGCGATATGCAATGCGAATTAATGGTAAATTAACAATTTATTATTGTCAGTTAAACAATGTACGAACCTTTTAGAACCGTGTACTATTTCTCAGCAATTGAATTTATCGAATTCAATAAATAACTGTTTATCAAATCTCATTATTATCTGCATAACACAAATAGAGGTACAGAAAAAAAAGTGCCCATTACGATAAGTAAGCAAACTAAATAATCATCAGTATTATTTAACAAAATAAAGACATTATTGTATTTAAAGTCTCGACATAACTACAAAGATTGGTACAAAGTACCTCCGACAGTGTGCGCACATCTGAATGATTTTGTCGAGTATAAAATAGTAAATAATATAAAAAAAAATGTATTCATAAAGCGTCTTATTATAATTTTACGTAGCTCCAGTCACGCTTGCACGAGAACTGTAAAACGTGAAAATTCCCTGTCATTAGTCGCTCTTCATGGAGAAAGAAGGCAAGCAGATACTGCGTTAGACCAGGCAATATCCAAATATGATAACAAATCTTTAACATACCTAAATGTCATTCTTGTTACTTTGTTGTGTAATAGTGGATGCTGAGCTCCTTCAAAATTAAATTAATGGATAGTTTTAATAGTTGACGTAAAAAAATACACCTGGTCTAAAGAGGAGAGGAGTCTTTGTCAATTTGCAATGATTGCTCGTACACTATTTGTCATTCTTGATTACAAAAAAAAAACTGTCTTCAATACGCCGTAGTCTGCACTCTTGACCCGCTTACCATACACGATAAGACCTCATTGATGCGATCACTCGTAATTACCTTATTTGCTTTACTAATATGGCCACTAATTATGATATTTTAAAATTAGTTAATAAGCTGTTAATTTTTTAATTTTCTAAAAAGTAAACGTATCTCTCCAATTTCCCGTCGTAGAAATACGTACGTCTTTTGCCGGTAGCCAGAAAATGTTGTTTCACTCGGAGTTGGTAATTTGGTCCCCAAATATGACCTCACAGATATTTAGGAGGTAATTTGGTCCCCGTGGCCGGCAAGTATAATATTCCGTACAAGTAATCTGGTCCCTATAGAATAAACATATACCTATATAGTTTCTCTAAGTTGTGTATAAGTACGCTAAGTACTTAAGGGGTACTTTGACAAGTATAACGCAAAGACTAGTATATAAATAATAGAGAGAGATAAAACAAAATTTTTATTTAGTTTTTATTTACTACTATTTAATAAATGTTATTAAACGATGCAAATGTCAACAAAATTTGATACATTTGAATGATACACATGCTAGAAAATAAAGTCTGTTTATCTCACCGCTTTGGTATCTCTCAATGATATTTTCAATAAATCTCTGGCGATTTCTAACACTAAGGTCTCTAACTTTAGGTTTTAAATGTAAACTTTGCAATTTAACATAAGTTTCAATTTGAAATTCATACAATTTTTCAAGGAATGTTATTGAATTAGGATGTACTTTGTAGAAAGAGTCATTGAAAGTTCGATGAAAAGCTTCGCAAGCAATTGTTGTCCGAGTTAGATCTGCTGAATTTTTGGCCCACATTGTCGGCGGAAAATGAGATTGGTCATCAATATAGTTTTCGATCAAATAATACTTTTCCATCCTTGTATTGTCCGGTCTGTTTTCATTTAATTCGAAGGCAATGCAATCACCGACTTCATCAGGATCCAAATAAGTTAGACCAAAAGTTGAACGTAACCAACGGCCTATTGTACGCGTCATTGTATTCCGAAAGTAGGCCAATTGATTTAATTTTTCTAAACCATGCCTGGGCAAGATGGAGCCGGCAACCAATTATTTCGGCGGAAGGCCACACTTCCCGAACCGCTTTATGAATACCCATCTCAAAATCACACACAACTTGATTGATTGCTAAAACAATATTGATTTCGGAACACTTATCCAGAATCATTAGAAATCGTTTTTTGTACGTCTCGGATGTCTTGTTTGGTAAAAGAAAAACCAACAGTGGTATGTAATGTCCGCTTAAAAAACCATGAATAGTGAACATTTGACAAAAATATTTGGTACAGAAATCAAATGTACCGTCAACGTAGATGCGTTCTGATATTTCCAAAGCTTCGAGATTTGTTGTGCACGTAAAAACAATGATATTGCTTGGCAAGCAATTGATAAAAAGATATTGTTCGTCTTGAGAAGTTCTTACGTTGATCGAATTCAATACTTGATGTACGTCGTTAATATTCGTGGGAAGAGCGGGTATTAACTCACGTTGACTATTATACATATTTTTTCTTATGTACTCGATATCTTAAGTTGTCAAAGTTGCTGGTAGATTTTCTTTCAATGATGAGCGAATAATTTTTGATGGTTTTTCGAAAACATCTTCAACAGCTTTTCTTTTGCAAGAAGCAGAAACTATTTGCCTATTCAAGGTAGAAATATCTGCAGGATGGCAGTGTTCCGACGAAGATTTGGTTACACAAATTGCACTACATTCACCGAGTGTATAAACACATGCTTTGCACTTTCTGTTGGTACATTTCCAACAAGTTTCGTCTGTAGTTTTCAATTTTTTATGTAAACTATACTTGTAGTTTTCGATTACAAGTAAATTTTTGCCACGAATACTTTCAATAATTTCTACTTTCATAATGCTATTTTTCAACACTTTCAGCTCAAATTCACTTCGATAAATGATTACAAATCTGATAATTCAAGGGGTTGTTATTTTTATCAAGTACCTGCCTTACCTCAATTCTAAGAACAACATTTAATTGTATTTTCATTACGGGGGCGAAATTACTGGTCGGATTAATTTAGGTACTCTACCAGAGTATTAACGTAGGTAGCGGGGACCAGATTACCTGACCCCGTTTCACTAGCATCATGGTTAAATATATTTGATTAGATTAAAATACAATTGCTAGAAAATAAGAGTATAGAGAGAGGTTACCATCTTCGTGAAAATACCTACGTCTAATGTAATCATTAACCTTTCGTGTAAGAATGTGATCCGTATCAATTTTGTCACCAATTTATCATTCTAGTTTACCTGAAACGTTCTTGAGCGATTTTATCATCATAATAGGAAGCATCCAAAATAGGACAAAACACATCATTTCTCTATGATTATATTATTAATCATGCTGCTTAAAATGGTAAGATAATCAACTTGACAAACTTTAGTATTTGTAAATAAATTTGCTTTCGGTATTTAACCGAGAACAGGAAATTCCTTTGTTAAAGATTTTTATCGTATCTAATAAACATTGTTAGATATAACAGAAGATTTTTTTATAATTATGATAAATATATAGCCAAAAAGCTACAGTTATTGAGGTTTGATTGAATATACCGCAAATATTTTACTTCAGTTGAAATAAGTGAGCCGTGTAGGAGATTTTACAGATTAAACTTTTTCCGTTGCTCGGCATATGCCGTCCGCGGAGGTTTCAGCCTCTGCAATCTTCGTTAATTAAAAACTTTGGTATAATTGAGTTTTTTTACATAACCGAAAAATTTACGGAAATATGTGGAAAATTGATTATTCCGGCTTTCATTATTTAGATGTTTATTGGATTTAAGAAAGTTGTACCCAAAATTGACGAAATATTTTCCAATAATTTGATAGTAACACAAACCAACTAAACAATGGCAAGACCCAAGCAAACTGCAGTTTCCCCGAGGAGAGACCTGGTACACAAACGGGTCACAGACTGGGGAAGGGACAGGAACTCTGTAAAATATCCTGGTTGTAAAAGATTATTGCTTTCCAATACTCTATCTACTTTTTGAAACTAACTTAAGTCAGTGATAAGAGTATTTTCGAAATTATCTTATATCTATATTTTTAATTGTGGTGTCATAGAAAATAATATTTACCTCGTAGGTTCTTTTTATCCACTAGGCATGCATCAATACATCAATTTCAGAATGAATTTTATTTTATATGATGAACAAAATTATTATTATTATACAATCTTTATTTTAAATAACATAAATGTTCATTAGTGTCAATAAATATTCCGCCCCTTTCATTTCCTCCCAACTAATAAATGGTTATAGAAAGATATTCCGAAGTAACCGCCCAATAGCAATAACTGGTGTCATGGATATGACGAGAATACTCTTCAAATAAGATAATATTACATTCAAGGTTTGGAATGTGTCTCCATTAAAATTTCCTTAAAAAAAAACCACAATTCTCTATGCACCCATGAACTTATTTAACTGCAGTTTCACTAACAGCAACATCAACTTAATCCTCCCATAAAATGTATGATAAGTAAATTGTTGTTATACACGCTATTGATGAGATAACATCTGTTGCGGTATGATAATCATGTCCTACAGGGCACTTTTTTAGGCCTGGTTAGTTCTAATTTATACAGCGTTACCGAACATGTTGAAAATTGATTTTAGATTACCTCCAAGGATGTCATAATAAAAAAATTGCTACCGAACCAATAATCTATTTAACTTAACAACGAGACATTGAAAAATTAACTTAATTATGAACTTGTATTGACTACCTTATTATTTTATGAATATATTTATTTTAATACCGCAGTGGAACATAATATCTACCTAACCGGGTGTCTGCTTAAGCGATGTTGATATACCGTATACATTCTACAATCATTTTCCTTCCCCTTCTCTGATTTTTAGCCCTATTACAAATTACAAACCCAACTAGCAAAATGGAATTCTAAGAGGACTGAATTGTTGTATAATAGTCGAATAGCGTTGTTTTAAGAACTTTTTATTTTTATTAAGCCTTTTGTTGCGATAATTTTGTTTTAAAAAAGATTGTTGTATTAAATGATTCTATAGTGACTTTTACAATATATGCTAAAACGCATTATACGATCATTTCTTTTAAAATGATATAATACCTCATAAGCAAGTTTATACAATATCAAAAATATCATTTTATAAGACTTTTATACCTATTGTATAAAAGTTCTATAATATACTATATAAGTAACAGCTAAAACATTATAAAATAGTTACTTAAGCTTGTCTTATTGAAGAAGTATAATGTTGTATAATAAATATTGTATAGCATTCAATTGCGATGCATTATAAAACACTTTTTAGTTGTATAGTGCCTAAATATTCTTCGTTATAAAACAGTTATCGTATACCGTTTCATTTCACAATAAAATATTGTTTAAGGCATTTCTTTGGGATAAAATTGTTAATTAATAAATCGCCATGTTTAAATAAGCAATACTTGTACCGCTATCGCCGCCATTATGAGCAATTGAGTTGAAAATATGAAACTGTATTGAAAAATGTGACTTTATCATTATTTAGAGAATTATATTGTGAAAGAATATCCATATGAAGTGATAAAACTATTAAAATCATAAAAAAGTATTTTATGATATTCTATTTCATTATTTTTTTAAGTATCTACAGAATTGAAGCGCTTCATTTTTTCTGGGGCTAAAAATAAGTCAATCCAACCCAAGTTACCCTAGTACAAATGTGCATGCGACCTTGAGGCTGCAATTAGATATCGTCAGAAGCCATTGCTTTTCCAGAATATTCTTTTTTCGTTAGTTAAACGGTGCCGACTGTGTATTCAAGAAAATGGGTGCCATTTGCCATTTCGAACATCTAATAAAAACTACACATTTTTAAATAAATAAGATTCAATCAAAAATTGGGACCCTCGAAAAACTTAAAAATTCATTGACTTTAATTTTTGTTACTCGAAATTTTTGAAGCATAATGAAAAATAGGCCGTATCTCGATAAAAACTGATAATAATTGTAAAAAGTACTAGGGGGCAAAAAAGTTTCAAAAATAATGTGTTTGATTAATGGTGGTGCAATAATTCCTTAATTTTTTTTTTCTTAAGTTGCTCTAATCATAAGAAAGCCACTTGTCAACTTTCATTATAATATGTCGAACAACTGTCGAAATATTTGAAAAAATCGATTTTCATTTGGTAACTTCGAAGGGTTGTAACTTTTTTCGCATGCACATTTGTACTAGGGTAACTTGGGTTGGATCGAGTTATTTTTAGCCCCAGAACATGTGGAATGATTTATGACCTGCCTTTTTGTTACACCCTCTATACCTATAATCTATCAGTAAAAATTGCGGCGCATCAAAATTTGTGCTATTAAACCATCCCAAGTCGTTTTGATAAGTCTCCATTTCTACAAATGAAATGTATGATGCACGTTCAAATTGAATTATAATTTGGTTCTGATATTCTCCACTAAAAAATGAAATGCTCTTATAAACTGCTAGATGACAAAATGTTTCCATTGTACTCGAAATAACAGCATTATAAAAAAATGTATTGCATTATACAACCATTTTGTGAGACCTTCATAGTGCCGCTTCAATCCCATTTTATAGACGTGACTACATAACACACTATTAAATCATTTTATAGTAGCTGTATAAATGATTATAAAACAGTCATATAAGAGTTGTATAAATTTTTAATAGAACTGTTATACAACCAAACAGTTGTATAAAAATGGGCCCTTTTTAGTTGTATAAGGATCATTTAATTGTTTTTTAGACCGTTATAAGAATTTTAGTATCCTATAAGACATATCTTGTAGCTGTTTATACAAACCTTATAGAATTTAAATTGCTACTCGGGAATATAATCTCAACTCTTTTCTCATTGGTGGGAGTTTTATTTCACAAAAGTGCTAGAATCACAGGGTTGACCAATTTTAGAAATTCAAAATTGTTACAACATTTATTATATACCGGGTGTTTGATTAAAAAGGCGAGAGACTGTATTTCAGAAATGTTTTCTTTATTTTTTAAAATAACTGCTAGGGGAGAGTGGGAATTATGCGTTTAGTAAAATATTCCGTATTTAAAGTGAAGTGGAGCGTAATGGTACTGTACCACATATTAATTCTAGTGTATAAAGTTGGCTCATCTAATAAGAAATTAATTTTTTCTCAAAGAAACTCATTTTCTAATATCCATTGCTAACGGTAATGACAAAATGGAGCATTTTGTAATTTTTTCTCTTCTTAAAACATCATTGATGATAAAATTGCTGAACCCGCTTAAAAAAAAATGATTTAGCTCGTTCACTTTCAGAACCTGTCGTTCGCTTCGCCGATAATGTATCAACAATTTTTTTTTAGATCATTTAACTATTTTTAATGGTATTCATGAATCTGATTATTCTCGAGATCAAAGCAGACCTCTTGATTTACTGAGACAAAGATTACAACTCCCCGTAGTTGTAAAAATCAACTTGATGTATGTGCTAGGGGCTTTAATTGTCAGTTCCAGTTTATTACCCGGGATTAGTGCTTAGCCGATACTATCAATTACTTTGCTCTACCGTGTTACTTATGTTTACATACGTAAACCGAGATAGCTGGCCCAATTAAGGCCCATGTCTCCATTAAGGCCCTCCTAGCTACCTGAGACCGAGATCAACCTAATGTTTCAAGTCGTACAGGATACGTGACAACGCTGTCACGATCTAATTGTACGACTTGCATTTTGCATTTGGTCGTGATAACTTTTTTAAAAACTCCCGACGAATATCATAAATTCAGAAAAATGCAGATGAAAATATAAATAAAGAATCTGCTCACCTTGATCCTTCCATTCGGCCACATAATTCTCTGCGAATGTACCTACAAAAGAAAAGAAAAAATATCAGTGTGAGTATTCGGCAAATACTAATATACAGAGTTCGGCAAAAGTCCGGGACCGGACAAATATCCAAGAAAATATTGGTATAAAGGTGTCCTATACCTAGGTATTATACTTTTCGTGCAATTCACAATTATCTTAAATTTTATGCTAAATCGATTTAAAAACATCTGCAATTCTCTCTAAATTTCAAACTAATGATCTTGGCATAGTTGTTGTGAGAAACTAAATAGATCATGCTTTAAGCCTTCAGAAAATATAGGGTTTTGCTATCCTATACCGAGTGGTTAAAAAGATATAGCCACTCTCTCAGAAAAATCACTATCGACTTGAAGACATTTTATGGAATAACAAAAAACAAAAAAGTTTCACACAACACACAATACGAGTGTTATGTTGAAGATTGGAACTAACAGCAAACAACTAAAAGTAATAAACTTTTTGTTTTTTGTGTGTGTGTTCCACACCACTTTTGCCGAACTCTGTATGAATATAAAGAATAAGAAGATATGTTATTACAAATTACAAATAGGAAATACCGTAAATAAATAAAAGAAGCAACTTCTGGTTGTATAAAACATGCAAAAACAATACTAGTTGTTAGATTGAAAATAAACATGCTGTAGATCAATAGAATGTAAGTTAGTAGGATAACTGACATAAGAATGAGTGTGCATAGGATATCACATACTTGCATTTATTTACATTCACTAAAAAAAATATCGACCAAGAATGTATGTAATTTTGTTTACAAAAATCAAAATTATAAACTCATTTTCACTGCCTGTAGCGGCGGCATTTATAGCGTTTATTACTTTCCATGTAGAGCATATACCCAGTCGGTGGACGCCACGGTACCTACTATTAATTTAATACGTCTGCATAAAAACATTTCGCATAACAAGTTTTTATCCTTTTTTAAATACTTTCTGGAATTTATTAGAGATCTTAATTTGATTTATACAACCGTCAGATTACTTCCAGTTTAAATTTGTACTCGTCTTATTCGTAACATTTCCCCGTATAAATAATTAAATAAGGTTATATTATTTAATGTCTAAATGTATAAAAAGAATATTTCATTAATATTTTAATACATAATGTCGGATAGTAAAGCATCCATTAAAGCACTGAGCTCTTGTATATATCAGATATCTTGTGAATGCGACAAATTCTATTTAGGTGAAACATCTAGAATCTAGACCATTGAAAGTTCGAATAAGTGAACATACAAAATATATCAAAGATAGGGAGTTCTTTAAGTCAGGTATTTGCAGACATGCTTGGGAAGAGGGACATAAAATTCAATGGGATTCGACAAAAATAATATTGAAAGAGCCCAATAATAAAAGACGAAAAATCAAAGAAAGTGATTTAATACAACTAAATGCAGATAAATGTGTAGCTAGTATTTCAGCCGAATGTAGTCAAATTTGGTTACCAATGTTAGAAAGAGAAATTTCCAATAATCAATTACTTGTGTTATCAGGATAGCATCATAAGTTTTTTTCCAGGTTTTATTATGATTTATCATTGGAACAGTTGTTAATCGATACACACTTCAATACACAAAATCACCAAACTGAGATACATATTTTGAAAACAAAAATAACCATACACAAAAAAGTAACAACAAACGCGTTTTATTAACAACATTTCTAAAATAAGCGAAAAAACAACGCTATCCCAATAAAAACCGTTCCTGGAACGTGCACTTCACTGGATTCCATTTCTAGTAGACTATCATATCGTTAGAATGTCATAAAATAAGATGTTTTATTTCTTATTTTACCATAGATGTGATCTACTATGAATGGACCTTAATAAAATCTGACAACAAAGTTTTGTAGTATTAAACTTCAAAATATTATTGATTGTCTAGTTGTCATATTTTTTTCGTTGTGTCAGATAAGGAGCAAAAATTATTTTATTACTAGTTAATCTAGACAACGTTAGCTGGAACGCTACCGAAACGTCGAAATAAGAAAATAAAAAACATTATTATGGTTTGATTCCCAAAAAATAAGAGAAAAAAAGAATAAGTAATGCCACAAGGAACTTACAGAAGATACAATATGGTAACCTTACAATGGATTCCAGGACACACTGGAATAGAAGGAAATAAAATAGCAAATGAGCTAGCAAAGAGGGGGACTGAAATACCTTTCTGGAGGAATCAGCCCCAATGTAATATTGGAGGAAATAGGTAGAGCCGAGAAAAAGAGATCAAATGAATGCATAAGTCAAAGTAAAACTGCGCTAAGAGTTTTAACAGGGATCCTAACGGGACATTGTCGCCTTAATGGGCACCTGAAAAAGCTCAAAATAGTGGAGGAAGAAGAATGCAGATTTTGTGGCATGGAAGAAGAAACCTCCATCCACATAATTTCCAACTGCAGAGCATTTCAGAATCCTAGAGCACCTCACCTGGGTGAGCCTGAAGCCTGCAGACATCCTAAAATTCCTCCGGGAAATAGGACTAAAGGAACTACTAGTTTCTGAAACTCTCCTCAGAAACTGAGTAGAAGTAAGGGTGTACAATAGATCTTTTAGGTCTCAGTGAATGTCACCCTCAAATACATACATACATACAATATTTTAATAAAGATGTGTTTTAGTGGTAGTAAAGCTTGTTCAAAATCAGTATCAGAAGCTAATCTTCATCGCCCATTCGGTCAGGACAAGCTGTAAGATTAACAATCGAGAAAATCTTAAACGAACCCTGTAATTGGCTTGTAATTAAATGTTTGCAGTTGATTTAAGACAAGGCTTACTTTTGTTTGTATAAATCTACTAACTGCTGGTCGTAAAAGCCTTCTAGTTTTTGTTAAAATTTTTTATTACTGTACGTTGAACTTGACCTTCATCATTAGTCATTACAGAAACGTCCAGATTCTTAAAATTTACGTAGGTAGAACATAGAAGTTGAAAATAATGACGCTAAAGACAATAAAATATTTAAGAGCACTCTAGAAGACGTTAAAATAACATTGATTGTTAAGTAAATTCCATGGTAGAAGAAAGCATCTGGCAATTGGAAATTTTAGATGCCCATTTAAAATTAATAATTGTACCTATTTACCATACGATCAAAATCGAAGAAAGCCGTTGTTGTAATGGAATTGTAAGATTTCTAGCACACTCAATAAAATTTTAAACAGTTGGATATTTTCTTAATCAACCGTTTGTTGGTACTATAAAAGGCAGCGTCTACTTATGAAATAATAATCCACTTTACAATCATTTGTCTATTATTTCTCGAATGTTGTCAATTACGCCAGTTCTGGAATAATTTGAAAGCAATAAATTTCCTTCTTAATGAAATACGAGAATTGTAGAATGTATCTCTTTTTATCTATACATTATTATCGGACTACAAAACACCTCGGTAATAATAATACGGAAATGATTTGTGGATTTTTATTGGGTCATCTAAAATGAGTATCTTTAAATAATTAAAAAACTTGAATCAGCATTTATCCTCTATAATTTTTGAAGCACACTGTATATCAAATTATCAAATCAGCTTGTGTTGAAGATACATTTAACAATTGTTAATTTCCTCAATTTCTGCTGTTTTTATGATTAGTTCAATCAATAATTTTGAGGTTATTAACTGAAATTAGCAAATTCCGCATTCTGTGAAAATACACGTATTTATTTATAAGTGTTCAGAAAAAGAGCATCACCAATGCAGACGTCAATACCAGTAATTTTATAAA
>CAJUYG010000008.1:943393-968573 GCA_910591675.1 Galerucella calmariensis | reverse complement strand
TATTACATTATCAACCTCTGTGCGAAATTTAAACGAGGGACATCGATATATGGCTTTGCAGTAATAAAAAGAAAGTTGTAATTTTTTTCAAAAATGCCTGTTATTCAATTTTTTCGACCCTCGTAACGTTTGTCAGCGATTTTTGGATATGGAATATAAAAGATTATTACATTATCAACCTCTGTAAGAAATTTAAACGAGGGACATCGATATATGGCTTTGCAGTATTAAAAAGAAAATTTTAATTTTTTTTAAATGGCCTAATATTCTATTTTTTCGACCCTCGTAACGTTTGTCAGCGAATTTTGAATGTGGAATATCAAAGAATATATATTATTAGGTTTATTTCAGTTCTCTTCCAACCAAATTCTAAGACTATATTTCAACTTCCCCCCGTATATGAGACTGGCCGCGCCATAAGGCGACCACGATAAACGGACAGTTTGGTGCGCTGTTGCCAGTTCAGACGTTTGTCGCAAATATACGTTTGGAGCTAGGAGCTAGCTTCTCACTCGTCGAATGAAGAAGGAAACATAGTGTTTAGAATTCGTCGTCCAAAAATTACCCGTTCTCTAGGAAGTATACCGCTTGTTGCTCTACATTCAATAATATGTTTATGTTCTGAAATTATTGAGAGTTGAAAGCAAAGATAATTCTTCTTGTTTAGTGAAGTTTGACTCCCATAAACGCTTATTCGCAACGTTTTGATGAACTTTCGGTACACTCATTGCACTGGATTGCATTTTAATCGTTGCTTATATTTTTCAAGTTGGGAACAACAATATTATAAGGTCTGTTCCAACCGCAGTCAGAAACTGTAAGAAACGATCAGAGAATAACTGGTCACGGCAAACCACGAGTTTACGTTCGCGTAATTCGTATCACTAATTGCGATGGTCGACTATTCTCTGATCGTTTCTTACAGTTTCTGACTGCGGTTGGAACAGACCTATAAACGTTTTCACTCCTAACCTGTAATTTTTTTTCAAAAAATGACAGAACTTTAAACGTGAAGATAGCCAGTTGTTAAAATTTATACAATCAGGTTTACCATTATGCACCACAAAAAGTAAAAACCATAGAGAAATATAATATAATTATTTTGTCTATTGTAAAAACCTCACAAGTTGATTATGAAAAAATATGAATAGAGTTCTTAAACTTTAGCTGAAGTGACTTTAAGGAGTTTATTATGAAAATAACCCTAAGGGTAAGAAATGAAAAAACTGTATTAACAATAAATTTTATTGCAATTAATCTATATACATTATACTTACATAAAATAGTACATTTTCATGAAAAAAAAAAACAAGCATTGTTGGTGTATCAACTGTTTTAAAACAATATAATGTAAAAAATAATTGCTGGACAAGAAAAATAACAAATTTATATACTCTACAAGGAATGGTTTTATTAACATAATCGTTTATACATCTAAAAAGTTTCCAAATTGATATAGATCATTTTTAAATATTTACCTAAGCAACCGTTAATTTTTTAAACACTATTTAAAGACATGAAATAGAAACTATGGAAAGAAAAAAAATACTTAATCGGTGAATTTTCTGTTAACATTGCGACCGAACAAAGCAGTACGAATTTGGGGTACCAATTGTTGAGAAATGAGCTCCAAACGAGCCTCAAGAGTATTGTTGATCCTGATCTTATTCCTTAAAGCATATAATTCAATTCCACCAGTGGTTTCTTGCGAAAGATGGATCTCATCATCAACTTTCAAGATAATATCTTTACCAGTCATGTCTTTGTACTTGGTAATAATGGTGGGAATGATTGATTTCACCAAATCTCTATCTTGTGGACGTACTCTTATTATAACTTCCTTTTCAAATAACTGAAATAAAATAAATATTCTATTGTGAAAAGAATATGTACTTAATATCTGAATCTGCCCAACTAACTTCAGCCCTTTTTTATCCCAACAAGCCTAACATACAAAATAAATATCAAAGTGATTAGTAAAATTCAGCTACAACTCTTTATAAATGATACTTAAAATCTGAATTGGATATACTGAGATCATAGAATAATGATTATTAGGATTATTTGCGGACACTGCCTGTGACAAGTCTCTTGCAAATTGGAAAAACCAAGCAAGACCAAAGATTGCAGAATAAAAATATAAGATGTTTCACTCCAGGGCGGTTTGATTCAGGTTGCTGTCCCAAACGGACGCCGCTCTCATAAATTATGTTTACGACTCGCTTTTGTTGTCAATAACGAGACTGATAGATACCAGAGAAGTTCGAAAAGCTTATTTTATTTTTAACTATACAGGGGTAATTAGAGAAATATATATCTAAATTAATAGGATTCTTTATCACAAAGGTTTATTTTTAAATGTTAATTATTTCGAAAAATGTTCGGGATATGAATTTGAAAAGGTAAGTAAAAAAATAAACTTGAATTTTTAAAATGAATCAATTCACAGTTTTTTTCCAGCATCTTAGTAATTTTGTGATACTTATTGATAATCTAGCAGATATTTATAACAAATTCATTTAAATATACTCATTAACCACCAGAATAATAGGGCCAATAAATTTTAACTTTTGATCTTTAAATAACGCGTATTTTTTGGATTGACAAGGTTAAAACATTAAAAAGGGAATCAGCTGCAGGATACCTTTATTAAAAAATTTTATAAATGTAAAATACTAAGTTTGGTTTATGTGTTAAATTTAATCTGTTGTCTTTCAAATCTTTCAATATACATTTGAGAGTAATATATATAGGGACTCTGGTATAGAGACTTGCATAATATTTGAAAGGAAATTGATTACATGGATGATGAAAAGAAAATTTAGTAAATTTGTATTAGCAAATATTACAAAATATTTAGTGTCTAAGCTTTGCTTTCAAAGAGAAAAATATTAATATGACTTTTTGCTAATTTCAACAATTAATTAATTAATTAACAACATAAATACAAAACACCAACAACCAATAAACACCGTTCTAAAATAACAGCGCTCGACGGGCGACGTCCCGTATAATATGCCAAATTAAATGCAAGTAAGGACGTAGCGACGTACTGTACCATCCAAGTCACCAGTGGCATCGGTGCTTTACGCGATAAATTCGAACATCTTATATTTTGATTCTGTAATCTTTGGCAAGACACACAGTATAATGTCCCCTGACAAAAAAAAAACTGTAGAACTCATTAGTAGAGTCACAGAAATCGCACAAACCACAGAAAATACACTGTTGCCTTATCTCCCACTTAGCGCTAAGTGTTCAGTAAGTGCTGAATGAATAAAATACGCTGAATAAACACAAACTGCTAACGGGTGACCTTTAAGTTTAGTGAACAGATAACTAACGGATACTTTACTGGACAGATGAATAAACCGGCCCTTAGTTTTTATCATTGCCAAGATTAAAAGTTCTCTCTTGTTTATTTGTCATGGATATGTTACTGAGAAGCTCTTCCAACAAAACTATTTATTGATAATAATAATTGAACACAAAAATTAATAATTGCAAAACTGAATTCTACCAATCAACTTTTCAAAATATAATTTACTTACCTGATATAACCCTTGTAGTATGAGATTCTCAAGAATTTCAGTGTATTTTGTCTATAAAGATTAGTACAACATGCTCTTTAATTTTTTTACGCACCAAAAAGCAAGCTTTAAATACTAGCATTAGGAAGAATACCTATTTAATTTTCCATAATGGAAATTCATTTATTAAAATAACAATGATGTACATTTCTTGACCAAATATTATTTGTTATTTAGTTGTATTTTTTCCTAATGATCATATTTCCACAAATGCATCAAATATTGTTTAAAATAAAAAAAATTTAGCTATTAACTGATGAAAAACATTGTCACATTACAAACAAAGTTACATGCTTCAGGACAAATAGTAACTAACCTGATACAATCCCTGCAAGATAAGACTTTCAATAATTTCAGTATATTTAGCAGAATCTCTTGTGACTTCACCAAGACGCTTGCGAGCATCTTCCAAAACACCACGAACATGATCTTCCCTTACTTTCAATACCTTCAATCTAGCCTGGTTCAACATGTTTGAGGATTGGCTGAAATACAACTTAGATTATTACACATTCTCCAGCAAAATCTTGAATTCACAAAACAATTTTTGAAAACTCACATTCATATCCTAATCTATTATAATGCAACAACTGACCCATTAAGTCATTGAAATTTATTGATCACATGACATGAATGAACTCTTAAATGAAATTACGAGATATATAAACTTACATTTTCTTTTGGAGCTCGACCTGCTTTTCTTTCTTTTCGTAGTACTCCATAATCTTAAGTCTTTGTTGTTGGACCAAACGGCCCTTCTCGATGTTGAACTCTTCCTCTGCTTTGGCGTCTATTTCCTCAGCTTTTTCATTGGCTTCTTGTTCGATGAAAGCCATCATATGCTTGATCTGAATAAGAAAATACAAAAATTGTAGCTTGTTGCCATTATTATGATCAATACAATAAGGCCAGAAGGGACTCATACAAATGTACGGATATGTTATTTCCTTTTTATACATTTATTTTTACCTGTTTTTGAACATCTGCGTCGCTTAGAGCCATCTTGAAGTTATATTTTTGATACTTTAAAAGTAATTTACACAATAGTTAAACGACTACGCCCCACAAGTTATTAGATGAACCAGCCAAATTAAAATGGGTGCACTAAACAGATCATATGATCTGTCATGAACATAGACTATTATGTCACGGAGTGGTCATATGATATAAAAGTTCTGTCTTCTCTTCTGTAACTACAAATTTCTCAGCTATAATTTATATGAAAAATAAAACTACGTTTAATCGTTTAAGAATACCATGGCCATCTACAATATGAGAATACGATTAAATTAACAAAAATACATCATCATTTTATACATGTCATAATCATGGCCACCTGTTGTAGATGGCCATGGTCATAATATAAAAACACCTCTTCTTTACAGCATGGTTAAAGGACCATAGCTTTGTACTATATAAAAGAAGACCTGTTGACACCTGGTGACACTCATGCTGAAGGTTATGTCAGTATTATTTGGATTTGTTTATATCATGAAGATGTTTGACTTAAAGTAGTTATTTAAATAGAGTTTTTACCAAATAACAATGTGTGAAGCTGTAACAACTATTTTGAATGACATTTTAAAAGTCGAAGGCATTGAGGAAGCATTTAGTTGCTTCCTTGTGCATAGATTGAACAATGAAACCGAAAAAATTACGACTTGGCAACAAGAGTTAAATACCGCATTTAGAAATACAAATGCAGAACAGTTGGATGTAGCGATAAGACAATATTTAGGTATAGCGTACGGATGTTCTCATAATCATTTGAAATTGTTAATGGAACTTCTTGAAACTTCAGTAAAAAATGGTATATTACCGGCTCGTAAAGTTTGCGAAATTATCATTTCCAGTGAATTATTACAACACAGTAATCCACACTTTTGGGTAGAATGCTTTAAGTTAATTAAAACAATTATTGATTTGGTGGAGTACAAAGGTGTAAGAGAAATTATGAAGGTTAGTAGTGCAATTATTTTTGGACACATCTTAATTTAATCTGCTTATAGGGTTGTTGTGAGAAAGCTAAGACACTTCCATGGTGTTTAAACTCCGGTTTACAACCTCAAACACAGGCTCTTATGGAAGTAGCTCAAAAAATAATGGACAGAGATGCTTGTCTTTTACCTGGATATTTACTTGTTAATGAACTACAGAAGGCTTTTCCTGATTGCCCTCACTGGAGGCTCTCTGCTCTATTCTCCGATTATGTCGAGAGCTTCAGAGCTTGTGCTCAAATGGTATCAATTATTGGACAAACTGAAATGAGACCTGTTGTTGAACATAGTGGTTGTCCTGAACATTTAGTAAATCCTTGGAAACTCGATCCACAAACTTTGAGATTTGCTGTTAAAGGTAATTAACAAATAAAATCTCAAAACTTTCATGAGCTAATACATAAATTTATTAGGCACACTACCATATGCTCCAGAATTATTGGAAAAACAAACAGGTCTACTGAGATATGTTTTGGAACAGCCTTACAGTCGTGATATGGTGTGTGGTATGCTAGGATTAAATAAACAACACAAACAACATTGTCAAGCAATTGAAGAACAACTGGTAGAACTTGTTGTATTGGCTTTGGAAAGAACAGAAGTTGAAGGAGATGAACAGGCAACTCAAGACTTGTGGATTCACTTATCTTCACAATTAATATATTTTGTCCTGTTTCAATTTGCTAGTTTTCCTAGTTTAGTAATGTCACTACATTCCAGATTACAAGGCAGGGATTTACGAAGAGGTAAACATTTAAAACAAGTTTTCTAAGTAATATGTACACGTCTAATTTCAGGAAGAGATCAGTTAATGTGGGTCCTGTTGCAGTTTATCTCTGGATCCATTCAACGTAATCCCCTTTCCAACTTCCTTCCAGTTTTAAGATTATATGAACTTCTGTATCCCGAACAGGATCAACCTCTTCCCGTACCAGATTTTAACCAGCCACAATGCACTCGTCAAATGGCGATGACGTGCATTTGGATACATCTTACGAAAAAAGCCCAAGCTGAACAGGCGAATATTTCCTGGCCTGTTCCAACTAAATTGCGAGCTCATCACGATTTCCTTCAACACTTGGTTCCACCTAATAACGCAGCTCTAGCAATGGGCAATGATTATCGAATTGCTTTATTATGTAATGCTTATTCTACTAATCAGGATTATTTTAGGTAAACTAACTTGTTGAGTGTTATTTTGTACATACTACAAATGTTTTTGTTCTATTTAGCAAACCAATGGCAGCGCTTGTTGAAACAATTCAAGGCAGCTCTAAATCTTCATCTCCTCCAACTGCTCCGCTTAGTATGACAGTTCTCGATTCACTAACAGTCCATTCCAAAATGAGTCTTATACACAGCATAGTGACTCATGTGATCAAATCTTCCCAAACCAAATCGGGAATGCCTTTATCACCAGCACTTGTTGAAACTTACAGCAGACTTCTTGTGTATACTGAAATTGAGTCTTTGGGGATCAAAGGGTTCTTGAATCAACTATTGCCACAAGTTTATAAATTCCACGCGTGGGGTACACTGTACACTTTGTTAGAGATGTTCAGTTACAGGATGCATCATATCCATCCACATTATAGGGTACAGTTGTTGAGTCATTTGCATTCTTTGGCAGCTGTACCTCAAGCGAATCAAACTCAGCTGCATCTGTGTGTGGAGTCGACGGCGTTAAGGCTGATTACAGGACTTGGTAGTGGAGATGTTCAACCAGAACTATCCCGTTTTCTTACCGAACCCAAAGGAATAGTTTCGGCGGAATCGGAGGAATTGAATCGAGCACTGATTCTAACACTAGCAAGAGCGACACACGTTACGGGAATCGACGGTTCTTGGTGTCACGAACTTCTTGCGACGATTGCTCAAAGTACACCGCACGCTTGGGCGCCACAAACATTGGAATGTTTTCCTAGAGCCATGGCGGAGTTTTTCACTCAACATGTTGTTCCGAAAGAAAATAAACAACAATTGAAGAAAGCAGTTGAAGAGGAGAATCGAAAGTGGGCGTCTATGAATAATGAGAACGATATAATGGCACATTTTGGAGTACCGGGTGCACCTCCATTGTTCTTATGTCTCTTATGGAGGATGTTGTTGGATACAAACCATATAACTCCCATATCCTACAAGTAAGTCCTTTTTTTATAGATTTTCCCGATATTTACTGTAGTAACTTTGGTTGCCTGGGTTGAGACCAAGTAGAATAAGAAAAAGAAGAAGAGAACTTGTCATTATTTTAAGTTTTTCACTGTTGAGATCTATGTTTTAAAATGTATTGGGAAAAGTAGAATTCGATAGATGGCGCTTTGATATGTCAATGTCATTTTAGCAACGAGTAAAACAAACCAGCTGCCGTATAAGCCGTTTGATATTTAAGTGGTTTTATTTTGCTGTTTTTGTTATTTTCAGCGTGTGTTTTGTAAAACTTTTGCTTTTTCTTTGATTGTGCTTTAGTATTTTGTGTTGTTAAACTAAATTTTGACTCCTAATATTTTTATTTTTGTAGTTAAAGGTATGGTTGATATTTGTGAAAAGTACAACAAGCGTTCAATTAACTGTTTTTTAGGTCTGATTTCGTGTTTTTATTTTATTTTTGATATAATTATATCTACAAAAGTTGCAGGGAAGGTATTAGGATATCATTATACAACTTGTAAATTTAACAACGTTGTTCATATTTCCAGGTTTGTTGATAGAAAGTTGTGAGGTGAAAAGCAAGTCGACTAATATTATTCAGGGTGGCGCCCACTTACCTTTCTTGATTAACTTTAATTACATTCCTTAACTTGATTTATTAACTTATTAATTTCATTTGGTTTCTTAACTTCATCTATTATCTCATTAACTTCAATAACTTAAATAAAGTAGGATTACCCGCGAACCGGTAAGACTACTCCCTGAACTGATATTAGTTTGGTCTCCGAATTCACACCTGAGGTGCTCTCCACATTGAGTCACCGTTGCAATTTTAAATTAATAATAGGAATAGGTAACATTATATTCAAGTCAACGTAATTACCGTAAATTCGTACTTTACTTGTTTAATTTTGTGTCAGTGACAAGTTTAAAACTGTGTTTTTCTATTTAACTCAAATGTCATCATTTCTGAGGTAATATTTTTATATAATCAGAGATATTGTGGAAGGGGTTATGTTATTCTATTTTTTCTTTTTTTGTTTTCATTGCAGATCAAAGAGAAAATAAGTCGGTACTTATTAAAGATTTAAAATATTACTCAATACAAAGGTATCACAGTGAATGAATGTTGTTTTACGTTGTTTACGATGTTTGTTGTTTTACTTTCCTTTGATTTCTTCGGACAGGTCCTAGGTATTTGAGGTTAATCCATGGAAATTTAGTTCATAGTACTTCATAGAAAGCGACTACGCATGGAAAGCTACTTCGTCAGAAATGTCCGGTACAAAGTGCATTCACATTGAGTGCACTTTAAAAAAAAAGTTTAAGGTAAACCTCTCACAAGAAATTAATAGTATATTACGTAACGTGTGTGGTAAGGAGCATTTTACGCACGAATGGAAAAGTTACGCACGATGCCGCGTAGCGGCGAGTGCGTAAAATGCTCTACAACACGAGTTACGTACTATACTTTACCTACGACCTACTTGTACTTGTATTTTTCATAAGAAGCATAAGAAATAACAGTTACATAATTAGAGGTGCTTGGTAAACTCCATCTCTATTACTCTATTACCAATGAAAGAAGCACAGTAAGGAACTAACGTTTAATCATTATTATTATATTGTTGATAATCGAAAGACCATTTTTCAATTATAATCAATACATATACATAGCCCTTTGTGCTTTTCACAGTTAAACGTGGCCATATCTAATGTTTTCAAATAGTAAATTTTGAATAAAATGGAGACGTCTATTGACAGTTGCTAAGATGTTGCTAGGGAAGCCGAGCCGTGCGTAATAGCTGTCATTACATTGATACCAACTGTGTGTTATTGACTGATTACAGGGGGGGTCGTAGGTAAAATTTTAAACCTTATCGGTTCATGGTTCACAGGAGAAAAGAAAGCTTATTTTTACTACTGGCTATTAAATTGAACCATGCGATGAGCAATGGACATACGTTGCGTATCCCTTTCCTGTTCACATGCTCCGCTTCGAGAAAGAATTTACATATTAGTAGTGTTCTTAATTTCTCTCTCTATAGGAGAGAATAACTGAAATATTTAGCCAATATCAGTGTATACTGATCCTCACCAACGGAGATTATCCGTCGCACATTAAATGTAAAAATTTGCCTTTCAGCGGTGATCGATGCTACCGGTCCTCGACGAGAATCACATGTTGGTAAGAAAAAAGGACTGGCTACTCGCCGTCCGGTAGATATTTAAATATTCCAATGAAGTTTGGATAGTGTCCAAATATATAACGTTACAATAATACAAAAACAATGCAAAACGAATTATCTATCTCGTTGCGACAGTTACAATTTTTTCCGCCAAAGGTCTCATTGAATTCTACTCCGCCCAATAAAGGAAAGTTGCACAAGTCAGCCATCAATATTATTTTGCCCGTAATAAGTACAGGCCGTTATTACATTTACATTATTTTTTTTTCTAGGATTTTAGAAAGAATAGGCGCCAGGGCATTATCGGCTCACTTGCGTAAATTCTGCGACTGTTTGGTGTTCGAATTCAGTAACTCCCCAGGTGGTCAACATGTCAATAAATGTGTCGATACAGTCAACGACATGATTTGGAAATACAACATTGTAACTATCGATCGTTTAGTTTTGTGCTTAGCATTAAGAACACAAGAGGGCAGCGAAGCTCAAGTTTGTTCCTTTATCATACAATTAGTTTTACTTAAAGCCTCGGAATTCCGTACGAGGGTGCAGGATTTTGTCAAGGATAATTTTCCTGATCATTGGAATCAAACTAATTGGCATGAAAAACATTTGGAATTCCAGAGGAAATATCCCGAAAAATTTGCACCTGAAGAACAAAGCGGAGGGTATCATCCCAACTTTGGAAATGTTTGTTTAAGGTTAGTGTAATCACAAAATGTCCCATTTACACCTTTAAGTAGATGGGCTAGGAGAATTCAGCGATAGGTATATGGAAAACAATGTGTTGGAGAGAAAGAATCTTGGAGGCGATGTGTAAGAGAGAGACAGACAGAAGGTTCAGGCCGATGCCATTTTTGGTCCGCGCGTTGTTTAATATAAAATTGAAAAAAAATACGACTAGTGTGTGAATTAACAGCAATGCACACAATGCCATTAGCTCTGTTATGTATTTTTTTTTCGGACTGAGATGGGAAACTCATGTACGAATGGGTCCTAACCAGTACCCAGACAGTGTAGTGTAGCACCTCAATCTCGCCGTTACTCCCGCTTCGGAATCACTACCCTAGCATACTTCAAGGCGGGCGGCGGTCCCTCACACACTCCGTCATCTACTCCCTTCTATCACTCCTACCTCTCACATTCCTTCTCTTTCCTTATCATGCTCTCCTCTAGATTCATCTGTAACACCCTCCATCTATCCTCGACATTTTTTTCTCCTCCCTCCTATGTGCCCAGACTCGTCCACTCTGAGGGGTCCAGAGGGTACCTCCCATGTTTTCCCTCTCCGTCTTCATCCACTCCCTTCCCCTACTACATTCTGTCTCCCCTGGCTTGTGTCCTCTTTCCCCACATACCCTACAAAGGAAGGTCTGCCGACAGTCTCTGGTCATGTGCTCCACGCTCTTACATAGCCAGCATTCCCTTATATTCACCACTCTCTTGGCATTACACCCCTCTACCAGGTGGCTCTTCACTCCACATCCAAAGCATCTGCCCCCTCTACAATATTTACCCTATTCCAGTCCAACTTAATCACCCGATTTCCTAGTAAGGCTTCCCCTTTCTCCCATTCCACCCTCACCACCTCCATTTTCATCCCGTTCCTCTCCCTCACCACTGTCATCACCCTTGTCCCTTCCCCAATCAATTCCTCTATTTTCTTTCTAACTACTTCATCTTCAATCCACGGGTCTATCCCCACCATCTTAATGGTTTTTGTTCCTCTTCCCGCTTCCACCGCCCTAGCTCCTGTTACCCTTTCCACATCCCTCAGAATTCCCCCTGACCTCAACTCCTTTCCTTGCCTCTAAAACCACCTCCTTGTTCCTTGAGACTCTTAAGTCTATCCACCCACATTCCTTCAATCTCCCTCAAACCCTTCTTAATCCTTTCTATCCCCTCCTGATTGACTTCTTCAATATCCTTCAGGATTACCGCTTTATTCCTGACCTTCTTTTCCTTTTCCCTGTATAAATTGCCACCTTCGTCCCATCTGCTCTCACCCAAGCGATCATCTTCCTCAGCACCTCCATCTCCACATGCTCAAGCCTGTGTAGCCCAACGTGTCATTAGCTCTGTTATGTATAAGCTGCGAAGAAAGGTAGAACTCTCCTAGTCTATCAACTCATTGTTCTTAAAAAATCCATTATTAGGTGCTGATACTGTCATTTTATTGTTCGCGGCTTGAAGTATATTATGTTTTACTATATTTTATGTCCTCGAGCAGCTCTGAGTGTCTCTAGTGACGGAGGATTTAATTTTTGAGCCAGCAGGCACGCATGCGCATTACATCACGAGTTTATCTTGAGGTGCGCATGCGTCCATACAGCCTTTAACCTTTTATTCGATATGATATGTCTGAATGTGACGAGATTGGGCCAATAGGTAGCATATTGAGCTCACAACTCAAGGTCCTAGGTTCGAAACCGGGGTTTTCTTGTTTTTTTAAGTTTTCTATTTCTTATTTTCTGACATTTTTTTACATATAATTTTACAAATAATTTTCTCTTTCTCAAAAAAATATTTACAAAATAATTAGCAGGTACTTATTTGGGTACCAGTGAGTGTTATAAATGAAATGCACATGCGTGCCTGCGGGCTCAAAAATTAAATCCTCCGGGTAGATGCAAGTTCTCTAGTGCACGTTCCCTGTTCTTGATGTTGATATATTTTTGTTTGAAGGTTTTTGCCCGTATTCGATATCGTCGTACACAGATTTTTGGAAATACCACAGGTTACCAAGAGCCTAGAAATTTTATTAGAACACCTAGGCTGCTTATACAAATTTCACGACAGACCCGTTACTTACTTATTCAACACGTTACACTATTACGAATCGAAGCTGAGAGAAAGACCTCCTCTAAAGAAGAAGTAAGTCTTTTTCCAATAAAGGAATTTGGTCCAAGTTGCCAACCTAAGAATGTCTATTCCCCAGTGGCAATTTGGACCAAAATCAATCTTGAATTCAATACACTAATCCCTTCTCCAATGTAATGGTACGTTTTATATTTATAGGTTAGTGGCTGCAGTCTTGGGAAGCCTCAAAGAAACCCTCTCCGAACCGTACCAAGCATTCTTGAAAACAAATGCTGAAGAAATATGGCTACCCGAATTGGACTACTACATTCAAATGATAAGAAGAGTTGTGGACGTAATTAGTGGTACAAGTTCCAATTCATCGACCGATTGGAGGTTCAACGAATTCCCCAACGCAGGAGCTCACATACTTTACACCACTTGCGTCGAACTAATGGCTTTATCTGCCGGACCAACTGCAATAGCTAACGGTTTGTTAGACGTAGTAGCTAAAGGTTACGTGATGATTCCGTCTGCTGATATCCACCAATGGATCAACGCAATCGGACTGGTGTTGTCAGCTCTTCCAATAAGCTACTGGAACGTTCTTCACGAACGACTTATCGTCACTCTTTCTGAATTAGACACTTGGCCTTTTGATTGTTCGCCATTTGATCTCTTCAACTTCAAACACACTCATTGTGGACTGTTGCACAACCGATTCAGTTACATGTTAGCGCTTGCGCATTCCGTTTGGCATCACGCAGGTCCCGGACAAATTGCGAGTGTTCCTCGTTGGGTGCGGGAGTGTCTTCCAGCAGTCGTTAGAAAAGAAGAACAATTTCTGTATGTGTGTCACTTGGTGGGACCGTTTTTGCAGCGATTTCACACGGCTATTGTCGATTTAACGAACGCTCTGTATGAATTGCTCGCTCAAGTCGATCAAGCTCAAACGGAATTGAAATACATGGATCCAGTTTGTGATTTGTTGTATCATATTAAGTACATGTTCGTCGGGGATAGTATGAAGAAGGAGTTGGAAGCTGTAGTGAGAAGGTTGAGGCCGCAGTTGCAGCTTCGGTTGAGGTTTATTGCGCATCTTACTATCGAAGAAGTGCACGCGTCGTAATATAAGTTGATCTTATTACGTTCCGATGATGTAGGATGTTGAAATAATTGAAGCTTTCAATATAAGTAGTGACAGTGCAGTGATTAAAAGGATTAATTGGTTCAAGAAAGTTTACGATTAATCATCTGTTCATCTGGATTTTGAAATTCAAAACTTGTTTTGTTTATTAAATAACAAATTTAGTATTGTTTATACCATCCAGTTTCAATTTTAATATTGTAAATACGGTTTAATACATTTTTTTATACGAAAATATACATTATTTTATTTACCTTGTTTTTTATTCAGCCTGATTCTATTAAATTATAAAATAAAATGTAGATTCATAAAGTACCTTCAGCTATTTACAAATAAATATTTTATAACATTACTCCGTTTCACTTGAATCACTTGAACTTGGAAAATCCGGTTGCACTGAAAAACATTGTTTTGTAAAACTATCAGTAAATACTTTGTTAACCCCATACATACTTCTTTTGCTATCCTCCTGCTTCATCTGTTCTTTTTTTATGTACACATTTTGCGCTTCCACAACAGATTTACTATCATTACAAGATGCGTATATATCCAATAATTCTTTATTCAATTTCTCGAATGAGTGACCCCAAGAAAATTTATTCATATAAAACCTAGCTTCCTCTTTAAATCCAGTTATATACATAGTAGCTGCTAAAGCTTCTACACAGCTTAACTGACATGGTTTGCCATAATTTATAGGATTTGTAGCAACTACGAAAACAAAATTTCAATAAACCAAAGAATATATTGAGCTATTAAGTACCTAAAAATGGAAGAAGTCTTCCATGGGCGGGCTTTAGTGCTGCTATTGGAGTTTCATCAATTCTGGCCCATGAGCAATCTACTACAGCGATTCCTTTGGTTTCTACAATCTCTCTATCTTCTGGACTAACACATTTTTCTCCAGTAGGTGTTAACACAATTCCGTGGAAACGTTGTTTCTGTTTAAGACATTTAACTAGTTTCATCCTGGCCAATTTTCTACCAGAACACTTCTTAGGATCGCACTGATTAAAATCCCACATTGCAACGGGAAAATTTGGAGCTGCCTCTTGGTCAGATTCGTCTAAAACTTATTATATTACATACATTATAGCTTATTTTGTTTCACATTACCTTCACTTGATGAAACATTGCTTTCACTCTCCGAAGAATCGTTTATTTTTACTTTATCAAATGTATCCACAATTTCAGTCATCTTAGGTTATGTTATGATAAAGGTAATTAAAATATAGGCAACTTAATATGCTAGCCATCTATCGAAATGTTAACATACTTATGGCTAGCCATCTATCTGAATGTTGACATATTTATGATTAGCCATCTATCGAAATGTTGACTCACTTATTCTTATTTTTTATGTAAAAGAAACTGAAGGAGAAAGGAGATTTTACCCATCTCAATTAGTTATAAAAAAGTAGAAAAATAATAAGAGAACGAAGAAAATTATAACCTATAATGGAATGATAATTAAATGTACGGCTTATGAATAATTGAAGTTTGAATTTATAAGATGAGGTATATTTTAATTTAATAAAATGATTATTAAAATAAGTGTATATTTATTTTTTAGATTAAGCGTAGATGGTTTAATTGTTTATTTCCCTTATGATTACATATATCCAGAGCAATATGCCTATATGTCTGAATTAAAAAAAGCTCTAGATGCAAAGGTAAATACTTGGTAATATAATCTAACACATTCTAAAACAATTTTTTTTTACTATATTAGGGTCACTGTTTACTTGAAATGCCTTCAGGTACAGGCAAAACAGTCACACTTCTAGCCCTAATTGTTGCCTATATGATTGAGAACCCACATCATGTCCGGAAGTTAATTTACTGCTCAAGAACTGTACCCGAAATTGAAAAAGTTATGGAAGAATTGAAAAAGTTGATAGAATATTATGAAAAAGTTGATGGTGAACCTCCTAAGCTAACAGGCTTAGTTTTATCATCAAGAAAGAACATGTGTATACATCCTGAAGTAAGTATTTACTGTTATAGTGGTATAAATCAAGTTGTTCTGTTGTTCACTTGCAAAATATTTTAGGTAAGTACTCAAAGAGAAGGTAAAATAGTAGATGGTAAATGCCATGCACTCACTGCTAGTTATGTTAGAGAAAAACATTCATATGATGATACTGTACCTGTGTGTCAATTCTATGAAGACTTTAACATAGATGGCAAAGAATCTGTTATGCCTTATGGAGTTTACAATTTAGAGGATCTTAAACAATATGGGAGAGATAGAAACTGGTGTCCTTACTTTGTTTCTAGATTTGCAGTAAGGATTTTTATTTATAGCATCATTTTACACAGTTTAATTAATGTTCCAATTTTAAGATTACTTACGCAAATATAGTAGTATACAGTTATCATTATTTATTGGACCCAAAGATAGCCGAAGTGGTTTCAAAAGAGTTGACAAAAGAAGCTGTTGTCATTTTTGATGAAGCCCATAACATAGACAATGTTTGTATAGATTCTATGAGTGTTAAAATTCAAAAAAGAACCATTGAAAGAGCAACAGCTAATATACAATTATTGGAGAAGACTATAGCTGAGTATATATTTTTTTATTCCTCAATTTTATAAAAAAGTACTAATTAATAATCTTGTTAGTATGAAGGATGAAGATTCAAAAAAATTACGAGACGAATATCAAAGATTAGTCCAAGGTTTAAGAGAAGCAAACGTAGCTAGAGAAACTGATGTATTATTATCAAATCCTATTTTACCTGATGAAATATTACAAGAAGCTGTACCTGGAAACATAAGAAATGCAGAGCATTTTGTTGGATTTCTTAAAAGATTTGTAGAATATATAAAAACCCGTTTAAGAGTACAACATGTCGTTCAAGAATCACCTATTGCTTTTCTCAAAGATATACAAACAAAGGTAAGTGGGAGTAAAATATTTTAGCATGTTGATTTAAAATACTCATAATTTCAGGTGTGTATAGAGCGTAAGCCTTTAAGATTTTGTGCTGAACGATTAGCTTCATTGTTAAGAGCTTTAGAAATCTCAGATCTGACAGATTTTAGTCCTATAATATTAATTACACATTTAGCAACATTAGTATCCACATATACAAAAGGATTTACTGTAATTGTCGAACCATTTGATGATAAAACTCCAACAGTTTCAAATCCTATACTATATGTCAGGTAAGTGTAGGAAACTTTAGTTTGTAAAACTACTTTATGAATGTAATTTTTTAGTTGTTTGGATTCATCTATTGCAATGAAACCTGTATTCGACAGATTTCAAACTGTGGTAATAACTTCAGGTACTTTATCGCCTTTGGATATGTATCCAAAAATATTAAATTTCCATCCTGTTATTATGTCATCGTTTACGATGACTTTAGCTAGGCCGTGTTTACTTCCAATGGTAAGTAAAAGCTTGGCATATCGATGGTGTTTTTTCTAAAGGGCGAATGTGTCATTTTGGTGTTTTGAGAAAACGAAGGAAAACTGTTTCGGTATGATTCTAAGAGACAACTACTGAGTGATGAGTTAAGCAGTTCAAATGTTCATTACTAACCTTAAAATGACAAAAAAATACTAAAATTTTTAAGTAGTTAATTAAAAAAACGGTTTTTTAATAGACCAGGGTCGATAATTTTTGAAAAAAAAAAAATAATAGTAGGATGAAACCCATTAGAGAAGGAGGGGAATATGATATAATTGAAGAAAAAAATAAATTACGGGCGATCCGAGTTCGGGAAGTGGGAGGGGGTGAGTTTTTAAGGGTAAAAAATGGTTTATCTCGATTTTCGGCAAAACTACAAGTCCTACGGAAAAAAGTTAAATGGCAAAGTTGTGAGTAATAAAAAGCTCTACAACTTTTGTATTCACAATTTTCACACATAAACTTAAAATTTATGTGAAAAACTCAAATAACCAAGTTTTTGGTTTTTTATTTTTCTTTTTCAAAAAAAGTATATTTTTTTCGAAATTTCGTGAAAACTTACCTTATTATGTCCCAAATACACTGTAATTTATTTGATTTGAAATACTTTTTTTTCGCTCAAAATTGTACATATAGTGATTAAAGAAAACTTCGAATTTGAGTTTTTTTGATTTTTTGCATTTTCTGAGAACATTTACCATGGAGATGTATATTTTTTTTTTCAGACTATCAGAAAGTAGAGATTTCAACGAACAAAAAGCCCACCGACTTTTTGAAAAAAGCTGATATTTTGACGCGAGAATTTTCGATTTAAAATTAGGGTGCTTTTTTGATATAAAGTCAAAATAGGGTGAAAAAAAAATATATTTCAAATCAAATAAATTACAGTGTATTTGGGACATAATAAGGTAAGTTTTCACAAAATTTCGTAAAAAAAATATATTTCTTGAAAAAGATAAAAATAAAAAACCAAAAACTTGGTTATTTGAGTTTTTCACATAAATTTTGAGGTTATGTGTAGAAATTGTGAATACAAAAGTTGTTGAGCTTTTTATTACTCACAACTTTGCCATTTAACTTTTTTTCGTAGGACTTGTAGTTTTGCCGGAAATCGAGATAAACCATTTTTCACCCTTAAAAACCCACCCCCTCCCACTTCCCGAACTCGGATCGCCCGTAATTTATTTTTTTCCTCAATTATATCATATTCCCCTCCTTTTCTAATGGGTTTTATCCTACTATTATTTTTTTTCACTTTTTACTGTCTTTGAAGAAGAAGAAGAAGAAATTACTATTCGCCCTACATTAGCCCTTTTGCTAAAACGTAAACTTTATTTGTCCAAATAGTTTTACACGGTGGAATTAATAATAATGCTTGTAAAAATGTTGAATAAATTGGATAAAATAAAAACACAAAATATTTGAAAATTATATATTCCAAATAAACTTAAAAATGGATGGTCGCCGGGCCTAACTGGATACCCTGTATATGCATTATTTAAATTTTTTGTATGCAATAGTCTATTTAAAAATACTATAGTAAGAAAACCTTCATTCTGAAGCTCTGGAATTGGACTTTCACAGGAACTTGACCATCTTTAACCTCTAAATTCTCAGCTACTTTTGGTATTTTGACTGGTAATTTTATGTCACTTAATACAGGGTGATCATTTGAATTCCGACACATTGTATGAGCCCATAACTTGGAAACCGATTAAGATATCGAGAGGCGGTTTTGACTGAACGGCTTTAGGAATCAAGAATTTTTTCGCACTGTTGCCAACTTTGTATTTTTTCCCTAGACTCCAGGAAAAAACTTGGGTTTTTTGGAGATCAATATATAACTTAGACCTTTTAAATGGAACACCCTGTATGTTTTTGTACCGTCGGATAGGCTGAAGTTTCCACTTTTCAAAAATATATGATTTTATAGCAATTCAAGGTGTTCTTAAAGAGCAAATTATATTTAAAAGATAGACTGACTGCAATTCGTTGACTACAGTAATTCCGTACATTTTTGTCATTTTCTGAACTAGTCATGACATCGAGAAGCTAAACATAAGAAATCATAAGAAACGTAATAGAAAATATTCAACCACAAATATTGAGAGACTCTTTTTTAAATCTTCAACTACGCTTGCATGAATGTATTAACATGAATGGTGGGCATCTACAACTTTTGTATTAAAGAATTTGTAGGTTAATTGAGCACATACCTACATATAAGTTTGTACTTTTTTTTTGTATTTTGTTTTTAATAAATTGGTCTGTTTGACCTGTTTTCAACAACAATAACTCAATCCATATAATGATGTCCAAAAAAAAAGATTTTCTCTGGAGTCTAGAGAAAAATACTTAATAGGCAACAGCGTGAGAAAAAATTCTAATTCCTGAAGCCGTTTAGCTTCTCGATGTCATGACTAGTTCAGAAGTTATGCGCCGACAAAAATGTACGGAATTACTGTAGTCAACGAATTGCAGTCTATCTTTTAAAGATAATCTGCTCCTTAAGAACACCTTAAACTGCTATAAAACCATATACTTTGAAAAAGTAGAAGCTTCAGCCTATCCGACGGTACAAAAACATACAGGGTGCTTCATTTAAAATGTCTAAGTTGTAGATCTCCAAAAAACCCAAGCTTTTTCCTGTAGTCTAAGGAAAAAATACAAAATTGGCAACAGCGTGAAAAAAAATGTCTTAATTCCTGAAGCCGTTCAGTCAAAACCGCCTCTCGATATCTTAATCGGTTTCCAAGTTATGGGCTCATAAAATGTGTCGGAATTCGAATGATCACCCTGTATATTGATTTTTTTTATCCACATCGTGGGCTAAATTTAATATTTTTTTATTCATAATTGTCACTTTTTTGAAAGAAAACATTCACAAGTGGCCGTTTACTGAATGAAATAAGTGAGGTTATAATTCCAATACAAAAACAATATACGTTCGCCCTTTTGCCGTTTAATATTCGCCCTTTCTGATAAACTTTTGGAGCACGTTCGCCCCAAGCAAATTTATATTTTTTGCTATAAATTCCTTATTTTCATGCTAAAACGTTCGTCCTTTTGTCAAAATGTCCGCAGAACCCGTATCTATAATCTGGTATAGTGTAACCCATGTGTAACCATTATCAATGTGATGACCTTGAATTGTATTACAAATTTTATGCAGGTTTATTTTAATCCACTATATTAATTTGAATTACATTTGAAAAGCATTATTTCACAATATTCGAATTTATAAAAATGTTTTATGCACGCCATTGGGCGGCTTTTTTCCTTCAAAGGGATTAAAAATATGGGTCAACACATAAAACTTAAAATCGCAAATTTGGCGCGTTCGCCCTTTAGGAAAAATACCATCGATATATTTTACTGTGTAAAAACTTATCATCTTTTAGATTGTTTCTAAAGGAAATGATCAAGTAGCTATTTCCTCCAAATTTGAAACCAGAGATGACAATGCTGTAATAAGAAATTATGGGCAACTTCTCGTCGAGGTTGCAGCTAATGTACCAGACGGTATCGTGTGCTTCTTCACCTCATATTTTTATTTAGAATCTGTAGTTGCTAGCTGGTATGATCAAGGTGTAATTGACAATTTACAAAGATACAAATTGTTGTTTATTGAAACGCAGGATTCGGCAGAAACTAGTTTTGCTTTAATGTATTATATTAAGGTAAAGCAAAACTTATTTTAAATAATTATTTGTCTATTCGTAAACGTTTTTAAGGCGTGTGAATCTGGAAGAGGAGCGGTATTACTTTCTGTAGCTAGAGGAAAAGTATCAGAGGGAGTAGATTTCGATCACCATTTAGGTAGAGCAGTGTTGATGTTTGGAATACCATATGTTTACACTCAATCTAGAATACTAAAAGCGAGATTAGACTATCTGAGGGACCAATTTCAGGTATGTAGGATCGGATAGCTTATAAATAAACACACTAACACTTATTTTCTTGTATTTACTTCATAATAGTCAGACTGTAATAGTACATAACTTATCACACCCAATTTTACTTGCCATAACCCCTGCCCCCTCGCTTCTTTGTCAAAGTCAACGTCAAATGGCCGACATCCGGCTGTCATGGCGGGAAAATTCAAAAAAATACAGGGTGTCCCACGACGAGTTAAAATTATCTGTCTATGGCAAAATACTTATAGTAAAATCATGAAAATTTCTACGTTTGGGTTTTCGGATACAGGTGAGGTAAAAATTTTCACTAATGTAGCTATATACCATACCGACTGATACCTAAAAACACCATCTTATGTTTCCACTATCAATGTGGGGTCATACTTGAGGCGATTTTAGGGGGGGTCAATTGTCAAAAAAAATGTTTTGCATTATAGGCGCCCCAAATGAGGAAGATTCCCAAAATATTATCGTTCCGAGTTGATATCCTGGCGGGTCTTGAACCCCAAAAAAAATTTGGGAGGGGGGGAAATTTTTGGTCAAAGAGCGTTCGATACCCCCCATTTGGTGCGCAACTCAAAAAATTTTCTTCGAAATTTTTTTTTCGAGTCCTACTTATTTTTGACCAAACCTGTATATTTTTTCAGGTTGACCCCCCCCTTTTTATGCTATCTATAGACTTTCTTTACGAATCGAATGGTTTTTGTTTCATTTCGATAGCTCAAATAATAAAAAAGCTTGTACCGCATGGTTGATAGAACTTTGAGGGGGGGCGTATTTATTTTTGACACCCGAAAAACTTTTATGTGATCCATTTCGGAGTCTCAATTTTTTATGTCCAACGGTTTCGGAGGAATCTATATAGTCGAAGGTTGTACGTTGGGATGAGTAAAAATCCTTGTCTTCGATTTGTGTCCAAAAAAAAATCCTCTACGCTCATATATTTATTTTTTGTCCAAGCTTTAAAAAATTATTGTTCACGTTCCCTATTAACTAAAATATTTTCAAAGATGGCAGACTTCAGGTTCATAGGAAGTCGACTGCAACTTTGTTATTTTGAATAGAACACCCTGTATATTGATACATTTTTGAAATCTACCTACCCCTGAATCCATTAAAATGGAAAAAATTTAAAAAAATAAAGAAATTTGATATTTATGAAGTTAAACTTTGAACACTTTCTATACACACCCTGTATAAAATGAAAAATTCCTCAACATAGATTCAAATATGTCTTACCTTGATAAAAGCAACCGAACAGAAACCATTTTCATATCTTTAAGGGTATCGTCTTAAAAAAATAATTTGTAAGGGTCTGCAACCGTCAAATTTTTTACAAAAAAATTAATAACTCAAAAAGTATGCATTTTTCGAAAAAAGTTTTCAGACAAAAGTATACTAAAATTTTACGTAGATTTTAAAAATATATCAATATACAGGGTGTTCCATTTAAAATAACAAAGTTACAGTCGACTTCCGGTGGAACGGAAAGTCTGCCATCTTTGAAAATATTTTAGTTAAAAAGATCGCATCCGAAAACCGAAACGTAGAAATTTTCATGATTTTACTATGAGTATTTTGCCATATACAGATATTTTTAACTCGCCGTGAGACAGCCTGTATAAATAGTCGCCTACAGGTATAATTATATATTTAGAAATATTTTCATAACTGTTAATTTTTTTATTTAGATTAAAGAGAACGATTTTTTGACATTTGACGCAATGAGACACGCAGCTCAATGCGTAGGACGAGCCATTAGAGGAAAAACTGATTACGGTATAATGATTTTCGCTGATAAACGTTTTTCCCGATCAGATAAAAAGTCCAAGCTTCCTAAATGGATACAAGAACATCTCAAAGACTCGTACTGTAATTTATCCACAGAAGAAGCAGTTCAGGTTAGAAATCATGAATAAAATTCAGTTTACGAATGTTGGAGTTTGAATTTCTTTTCAGATTTCCAAGAGATGGTTACGGCAAATGGCTCAACCTTTTACAAGAGAAGATCAGTTGGGTGTTTCTTTGCTCACGTTAGAACAGCTTAGGGATATGGAAGCGAAAAAAAAGTCGGAACAGATGGAGCATGAATAGTTTTAGGTTCAAAAAAAATGTAAAAATATTTTTTATAAATAAACTTTTTTATATACTTACATTGCGTTTTTAATATATATATAATCATACACCCTTTTACCGTTAGGTGTCGGGTTTTTAAATAATTTTAATATAATACACTTGTTACATATAATTTTGTTTTGCTAAATGTGGGTTGAACTGTGAGTTATATTTCGCTTTAAAGCTAGTAGTAACACCAGTATCTTTTTCCTTGGGATTTGTATCATTTAATTTAGATAAAAGTGCATTTGCTTTCATTCTTTCTTCGTTTTCTCTTCTTATTCTTTTCATCCTGAGAATTTCCATTTCCCTCTGTTTTTCTGCTTTACTTTGATTATCAGAATCTGATGAACTTGATCTTGTTCGTTTTTTATGCTTTTTGTGTTTTTTATGTTTTAAATACGCAGTTTCAGATTGCTTTGTATGCATTATTGGTAACTCTGTTTTACTGTTGGATGAAGCAGCATCTTTGGTTTTATTTTTATCTGTGGTATAAGTTTTCATAACACGTAGAGGATCTTCTCGAATTTTACTTTTTAAATTGACTTCAACTTTCATTTCTGATCTATTTGGAGCAACATTGTACCAACTTTTTTTACCTAATGCTTCATTTGTATCTTGTCCAAGATAAGTTAAATATCCAATCTGTTTTTCATATTTTTCCCTTTCTTCTTTCTTTTCTTTTTCATGTTCAGTATTTACTTCTTTTAATTCTGCATTACCGTCTTCTAACTCTTCAAAAAAGTTTATATGTTTGCTATCTGTGGCTTCATCTTCTTTTACTTTTGAATCTAGAGGTAAATATCCTGTAGAAGCACGGCTCTTACTCAATAATAATCCTCTTCTAGCTTCGCGTTCCTAATAATATAAAAAATAAAACAGTTACTATAAAGGTGGACTCATTTAAGTGAATAAACTCAACTTACAGCAAGTTTTATTCTCTCTTCGCGAGCCTTTTCTTCTTCCAAGGCTTGTGCTTCATCTCGTCTGACTCTTGCTATATTCTCTTTGGTGCGAACATGCCACCTGAAAATTTAGTTTAACAGTAAATCGATATTTTTCTAATAATAAAAGCTTGTGGATTACCTTTTTTTGGGCAAAATATTCATTGTTTATATTTTCTCACTGACGTTTGTTTTAACATAACCTCAACCATCAAAGTATGACATACATTGATCACAGAATAACCTACTCACTATGAGTGGGCAGTTCAATTACTTGACGTGTAAATAACCACAGAGAAATTTAAAAAATATAGATGTCAGATACGTGATACTTCTTCTCAATTACGAGTTTAGTTATTTGAAAAAAATATCGCTTTTTTCCAATCGAATTGTTATCTGTACATACTCACAATTCACCCTTCTATAAGTGATTTCATGATATTATTAAACAATCATTATTATTGTTTGCTCAACTATATAATATTTTTTTATCATTTTAATTAACTTCCTCTCAATAATAAATTTTCGTTATCCCCAAGCAATTTAATATCAATGCGAATTACGAACTCCAATAATTATAATTCAACCCATTCACACTGGTGGTAGCAAGTGACGAGTGTATTGACATGATTTCACAATTTGTTGAACAGGTAAATTATTATTAGTTTTGTAACATTTGTAAGAAGTTATTTCGTTTAAACACTCTTCATTTTTAATTTATTAATGTAAATACAGGTTCAAATTCTAATGGAAATACAACAAATCAAACAATCAGAAATTGATCAGTGGAACGAAAAGTCAAAATACAACTGGCTCTGTACTAAAAAGGTAGCTGTAGTTATTCTGTCTCTTAAGCAAGAATTTAAAATTCGACAAGCTTTAACAAAGGTGAGTGTACTATAAACTACTGTCATTTTTT
>CAJUYG010000008.1:906303-937229 GCA_910591675.1 Galerucella calmariensis | reverse complement strand
ACCATCGTTTTTTGTAACATTTCTTTGCGTTTTTTACATGACGAATGCAATAGAGATTGAGCGGCCGTTACTGGAGATACGAAATCTTCGAAGACATCTGGAAAATGAAATTAAATAAAAATAGGGCATGTCCACGACAGTTGACAATGTGGTAAAACAATAAACAATAGACACGATGAAAATTTTCAAACAACAAACAACTATACAGGGTGTCCCGCGAAGAGTTAAAACTACCTACTAAAATCTACCTACCTAATTTCTTCAGAATTTTGGTTTTTGGTGGAATAGTCTATATATATTTCCTAAAATATTGCTTTTGAAAAATTAATAAATTATTTCACTTTTGTGATTCGTGGTGGAATAAACTAATAAACCAAAAATCAAATTTAACATTAAATATTTCTATTTAAATTTGATTGCTTCGTATATTTTTCTGATTTATAAAAAAAATACGAAGCAATCAAATTTACATAGAAATATCTAACAAATGTTAAATTTGATTTTTGGTTTATTAGTTCGAATTACAAAAGTGAAATAATTTATTAATTTTTCAAAAGCAATATTTTAGGAAATATATATATGGACTATTCCACCAAAAACCAAAATTCTGAAGAAATTCAATGATAAATATAAAAGCTGAAAGGCTGAAAGCAAAGTTCACGTTTCATTGTCTGGAAAACTTTTAAAAAAAAAAAGAATGCATATTTTTTGTTATTAATTTTTTTGTAAAAAATTTGACGGTTGCAGACCCTTACAAATTATTTTTTCAAGAGGATACCCTTAAAGATATGAAAATGGTTTCTGTTCGGCTGCTTTTAGCAAGGTCAGACCTATTTGAATCTATGTTGAACATTTTTTCATTCTATACAGGGTGTGTTCAAAATTTACAGAAAACATTCAATATCTGGATAACGGTAAGGTTTAGGTATAGGAAAGTATACAAGAATTTGCCCCTGAATGCATTATAATGAAAAAAACCGGGTGGTTCTATTTAAGAAAATAAAGAAATTTGATATTTATGAAGTTAAACTTTGAACACTTTTTATACACACCCTGTATAAAATGAAAAAATGTTAAACATAGATTCAAATACGTCTGACCTTGCTAAAAGCAACCGAACAGAAATCATTTTCATATCTTTAAGGGTATCCTCGTAAAAAAATAATTTACAAAGGCCTGCAACGGTCAAATTTTTTACAAAAAAATCAATAACTCAAATAATATGCATTTTTCGAAAAAGTTTTTAGGCAAAATTATACTAAAATTTATGTAGATTTCAAAAATGTACTAATATACAGGATGTTCTATTCAAAATAACAAAGTTGCAGTGGACTTCCGTTAGAACCGGAAGTCTGCCATCTTTGAAAATATTTTAGTTAAAAAGATCGTATCTAAAAACCCAAATATCTTCAACTCTAAGAGTTCATCCATATCTCAAATGTGGTTTTTGAAACACAAGAGGTTCAATAAAACACGAAGTCCAAACCACAATATTTTAATATTGTCCGAACAAAGAAGGACAAGTAACTTGCTACTAGTTTCGGTAAAACATTACCATCATCAGGCTATAAAAAGAAAGATAACAGGTAAAATCCAGAAAAATAAGATCTTATCGAAGTAGTAGCAAGTTACTTGTCCTTCTTTGTTCGGACAATATTAAAATATTGTGGTTTAGACTTCGTGTTTTATTGAACCTCCCAAATATCTTCTGTAAGTTCCTTGTGGCATTACTTATTCTTTTTTCTTATTCTTTTGGGAATCAAACTACAATAATGTTTTTTATCAATTTTATTACTAGTTAATCTTGACAACGGTAGCTGGAACGCTACCGAAACGTCGAAATAAAAAATAAAAAACATTATTGTGGTTTGATTCCCAAAAGAATAAGTAAAAACCCAAACGTAGAAATTTTCATGATTTTACTATGAGTATTTCGCCATATACAGATAGTTTTAACTCGTCGTGGGACACGTTAATACACGTTAATAAGAGAAGAAAAAAGAAAAAAGAAAAGGAAAAAAAAAAAAAGAAAAAAGACAAAAAAAAGGAAAAAAAAAGAAAGAAAAAGAAATAAAAAAAAAACAAAATAACTAATTATCAAACCAATGTTTAAAAAACTTACCAAATTTAACTCTGATGTATTCATGTGGATCGACCGTCCATAATTCGTGATCTTCAGCAGAGTAACTCATCAAAGGGAATAAAACGTCTTGTATAATAACAGGCATGTGTAGTTTGAGTATTTTCCATGTGTGGGCGTGAGATACGGCTTGATTCAGATAGTTCAAGGTTTGTTGCAGTACCCTGTATAAATATTAAAACCATGTTAACTACAAAAAAAATATTTCTTCTGGCACAAAAAATAACATACCTCGGAGGTACCCAATTGCCTCCACGGTATCCATCGAGAACTCTCAATAAAACTTCGAGTATACCTCCGCTAAATGTCTGCAAATACCTACAATGGAATAATATATAATAATATTAATCTTTTATACGATATACACTTACCATTCTGCAAATTCATTATATTCTTTGGTAACGTGTCCTGGTGAACCGTATCTTTCAAACATACGGTACAAAATATGAAGTGCCCATTTTTTGCACTTCCACCAAGGTAAATCGGGTCGTTCATCTTCGTCCGGTTGAAGTGCTGCTGGAGGTACAGATCGCTCAACAACCTAAATACATATATTCACATTCAACTTTTTCTATATTTTCTTCATTTCAAATATTGTATTTTTTATATTTGTTAAATAAAGACATTTTATTATTATTATTATTATTATCACTTACCTGTCTGCACACTTCCATCCACTGAGCAAAAGCGTCTCGACTAATTAAATCTAGCGGTAAAATATACTGCGTCAATGCGAAATATATTTTCAGCCCTTCTTTCTGTAACAGTACCGACTGTTCCGAAGGGTCTGTTAACAATCTGACTTCCAGCTGGTACAATTGTGGTAATAAAAGATTCATAGCTTCGTGTAAAGGTCCCCTTTCTTCAGCTTTTTTGTATTCGAAATTTTTTACTAGTTGATAGAGGCATAGAAAAGCTCCGTGCCAACCGTTCGGGTCTGGATTTGATAGGTAAACGCTGATCTAAGATAAATAAAAATTAGTAAAAATATTACTCAGAATTATCCTTTACTTACTTTATCGACAATTTGAGTCCACCTTCCTGGAAAATCGTGTTTAACCATGTGATTTACACAGGTACATAATTGAGTTCTAATTAGTTCTGGTGCGTGTACTACTGCGTCAACTATGCTATCTCTAATTAGTGCTCTATCCTGTTCATGTAAGGCAAACGGCATGGGCTGGCCAGCGTCTGTTTCCCTATCTTGCCAATTAGTTGAAATAAGATTTTTCAAATAGATGGCACCGGCTTGCCGGACGGGCATGTCGCAGTCTGACATCATTATCACTTGAAGAAGAGATGGGGCGAAGCCAATTATCTTGTGAATCTAGATATATAGGTAGATTTTTTCAACAAATGGACATTTACAAAGATTATTAAATATAATGGTATGGAAATATAATTATAAACCTTATCAGAGTGATTAAATATAAATGTAAATTTAGATCTTAGATGAAATCTTGATAGTTACATTACAATTTGGACCTAACACAAAAAGAACCTATGCCACTGCTATATTTTTGTGTTCCAGTAAAAAACCAATCTGCTTGTACAGTTTTTGTAGTCATTTTTGATCAGACCTTGTATATTAAATTTTACATTCAACACTTCTAACTATATAAAAGCTTATCAAGAGCAATTTAAATAGGATATACTGCAAAAAATTGGGTTAATTTCAAAAATAACTTCACACAAGAATTAGAAACAATTTCATTTATTTTTTATGAGTCATTCTGCATTCCAACAACGCGATTCACAGACAATTACATTTTTATTTATGATCAACAATTTTGACGATCGCATTTAGTTGTAAAGGAAAATTAATTTAATTCAAATTGACCTATTAAAACATTGATAAAGCCTTAAAATTGAATTTTTATGAAAATGTATGGATATATCAATATCAAAACTTTTGTTGAAATGGTGTACAATAGATATAGATTATATCCATTTTCTGTTATATGGCAACAGAAACATAAAATACCTGCCTTATTTGCCTGACCTGATCCAATGTGACTTATACGTTCCCCAAGGTCAAATTTGTTTTGAAAAGAGCCTTGATATCAATAAGACCATAGAAAAAATGAAAACAAAAAGAGATAACTTATCAGGAAAAACTTCAGGCACCATTTTGATCAATCAAAACATTGCTTTGAGAGTTGTTGGATGTGTATTAGAGAAACATTTTCCCACTGTTGTGTCTGGTTTTCAACAATACATTCTAAATAAAGTCAATGCATCAAGTATACTCATTTGAACCTTGTATTTTGATTGATTGTTAATTGAAATAAATTTATTATGTAACAGTTAACTAAATGGAATTGATAAAAGTATAATGTATAAATGAAAATATAAAACACACAGGGATCGGGAAATGTAAATTTTTCCAAGACTTTTGGCACTCTGAATGTGATCGAGGTAAATTGGGACAAATTTTGATTTTAAACTATTAACTACCATTTATACAATGGACATTTGTAGATTAATCAATTTGCATTATACATTCTTGTTTTTAAAATTTATAATCTGAAAAAATTTTTTAGGAGGTATCTAGTCATTGTGATTACTTTGTTGATAGATACATTCTTTTTACTATTTATATCAAAAATATTAATAAAAAATACAAAGCATTGTATGCATGTCTCTAATATGAATACAATTGTAAAGTTGATCTAATACAATGTTTAATTGTAACTGTTATATTTTATTTAATCCTATCATCGATATAAAAATGTATAGTCATGAACGTAACTTGACTGACAATTAAAAATTTATTATTACTTTACCAACATTATAAAAAAATCAGAGAAACGTTTAAATATTTGGAAAAAGTCGTTGGAAAATCAAAAAATGTAAAAAGCCTATGCTTGGTTCTTTTGAATTTGGTAAAATTTAAAATTGCTGTCAGATTTATCATACACATCTGACGTTTTAGGCTAGTGGTGGACTAAGTAAAATTATCAAGTAAACTAAATACAACAATGAATAAAATCGATCGGTAGGACTTCTAAAGCGATCGTATAGTAACTAACATCAGATACGGATAGAAATAGGTGTTAAATATAAAGTAAATCGTTAGAAAACTCTTAATAAAAATCTGACCGCATGGACAGATGTAGAATACCTGATCTAATTGAGCCTCGGCTTGCTGTCGTTGATTGGGATCTATAGTGGCTCGAAGCAGGTCTATTAGCTTTCTGATTTCCATTTTAAATAATTAGCAACTTCTTACTTAGTTTAACTTAAATTTTAGATATAGTAAAGGAGAAATAAACTGCTTTTTTCTTCAAGATGCTCAGTACCCGCACTTCGCGCACGATGCACGATAGTATTTGACGTTTGACAAAACGAAATGTCACCAACATTACTGACAACTGACTGATGACTGATGATGTGATATGATATGTATTCTCAATTTTTCACTAATTACATAATTAGGGAGATTCTCTGTTCTCTGATTATCATTTTGGGTGATAGGGGTGATCCTTGATATGTCCTTGATCCTTACTATCGGTGCAAACTCTCGTAATAATGATTTATAGTAGTTTTTCGACTTTCGACCCTGGCTGTTATTTTGGAGGAAATCCGAAAAACATTATTAAATGATAAATCGAAATCCTTAATACTTGAGCTTAGTTTTTTCTTTTTTTATTTTTATTTATAAAATTATAACTTTATTGGAACCTATGCTTATTTTTACTTTAAAGTTGGTACTCTCCGTTGTTTTGAAGTAAAGTGACAAGTGTCAGTAGTCAAACAGTAAGTGGCATGCGCGTTGTGTTCCTTTCCTTTCTTAATACTTGACAAAAATGGTAGGTTGATACACACTAATAATTTTTTAAATATTTGAATCATCTTTAAGATCGATTTGCCGATATGAATAAAATAATTTCCATGGAGGCACATAACTACTTGTAATGTTAATATTTTGTGTCTTATTTTCAGGGTATCGACATTAATCATAAATATGATCGGAAGGTTAGGCGAACAGAACCTAAAAGTCAAGATGTATATTTACGACTTCTGGTAAAGGTATGTTACTTAACACTACTTTAGTATGAATATTTGATCATATTCCATGTACTTTTTCAGCTCTACCGTTATTTGGCTCGTCGTACAGGAGCTAAATTTAATAAAATTATCCTTAAAAGATTGTTTATGAGTAAAATCAACAGACCACCTCTATCTTTATCTAAATTAGCTCGTTTAATGAAGAAACCTGGTCGCGAAGGGCTTACTGCCGTTATTGTAGGAACAATAACTGATGATTCCCGAATTTTTGAAATTCCAAAATTGTCTGTTTGTGCCCTTCGTGTAACTCAGACTGCAAGAGCTAGGATCTTGAAAGCTGGTATGTAGTTACGCTGAATTAAATACAATTTGTGTGAATTTGTAAACGTTTCTATGTACAAAACAACTGTATATTCAGTTGGGATGTACAAAGGAATACAATCAAAGTTGATCTTATTTAATATGCTATTTCAAAAAATATTCAATAGTTGTTTTTAAAATTTTAACTAAAATTACCTGAATGTCTAGTGTTTAGCTGTAGATCTGGAATTTATACATCAAAATTGCAAATAATAAATTATAAATATCATGCAGTATTCTATATATTTTGTCAAGCAGTTAAGACAAAAAAGAGTGGTAATTTCTTGAAAATCAAAACTACTTCAATTGAAAGAATGCTGAATCTATATGGTTTTTCCTTCCAGGCGGAGAAGTTATTACGTTTGATCAGTTGGCACTTAGAGCACCAACAGGCTCTAAAACTGTCTTGTTACAAGGAAGACGCAATGCTCGTGAAGCTGTGAAACACTTTGGATTAGCTCCTGGTGTACCACACAGTCATACTAAACCATTGGTGCGCTCAAAGGGACGTAAATTTGAGAGAGCTCGTGGACGCAGGCGATCATGTGGTTACAAGAAATAGATTAGGTTTCTTTTTGTTACTACTGTATTTGTATTTGTTTATTGAATAAATAGGAATTGCAGTACATGGCATTTTTGTTTTATATCTAATTCGGAATAATTCGACATCATATTATCTGGGAGATGAGAGGAGGTATACTGTATGCCAGTGATGCTAACTTAAGGGTTTTTCCCCTAAATTTAGGGAGAAAAGGTCTATACAGGGAATTTTTTTGGGGGTATTTTTAAGGATAAAATTTTAATTGGTTTTTTTTATGGCACTACTCTCCATACTTGTATTCAATAAAAGTTGATAAAAAAATTTGAATTGATCAAACGATACTTCTGTCATTGATGGTGCTGAATTAGTAGTAGTATACATTAGTTATTTTTAATGTATTATATTACCCATTTAAATACATATATAATTATTTATTTTATAAATGATGAAATTTTTAGGGGGAATCCCTAGTAATTGTGATTTTAGGGAGATAAATTTCTGAGAGCTGGCATCACTGCTGTATGCTTCAAGTTAAATTTATTCAAGACAAGAATGTAAAAAGTGTTGCATAACTATCCGTTATATTTTCGATTCTTTGTTCAATGCAAAAGTTAATGAGGTTACAAGAAATGAAACATTCTTTCTGTTACTTCTACATTTGTTTATTGAATAATATGTATAGGAATTAAATTTATAAAATTTGGATAATCGTAGTTTGACATGCTGAAAAAGTAGACCAAATCAACAAAGTAAAAAGTGTTGCATAAGTGTGTTGTTGATGAATAGGTCTGTTCGTAGAGCAGTCACAAACGGTTGGAAACTGGACGACTCATGCGCAGAGTCTTTTTGTGGACGATTTTTATTCACTGCGCATGAGTCGTCCAGTTTCCAACCGTTTGTGACTGCTCTACGAACAGACCTTATATTTCGATTTTATATATTCACATTGCAGCCGGATAATTTTTTAGAAAAATATGAATTCCAAAAGACTTCTTAAGGAAGATTTAGAAAAACCTTGCCAGGACTTAGCTTTATATTTATTAGGAAAAATATTAGTTCGTAAAATGGATAATACAATTTTGAAAGGAAGAATTGTGGAAACTGAAAGTTATTTGGGAGGTGAAGATAAAGGATGTTTAATCAATGGATAAACGATCAAATATTTTACCTATAACGGCAGGCAAGAACAAGTATTTGTTTAATAATTTTTTATTTTTAAGGTGAAGATAAGGCATCACACTCTTACAATGGAAGGCAAGAATGTTTAGCTTCATTTTTTATTCATAATAATGATTAAGTATTTTATTTATTAAAGGCGAACAGAAGCCAATGAGCCTATGTATATGCCAGCTGGAACTTGCTATGTTTATATGACTTACGGAATGTACCATTGTTTCAATATTTCAAGTGTGGAACCAGGTGCCGCAGTGTTATTGAGAGCTTTAGAGCCTTTAAATGGTTTGGATGTTATGGAGAAATTTAGAGGTGTGATTGTTACATTTGGAAAATTTACAGTTTATAACATAATAAATAATTTTAGCTGGAAGATCAAAGTCTCCTAAATCATTTAAACCTCTCAAATTATGTGATGGACCTTCGAAATTATGCATTTCCTTCAATATAACAAAGGAAATGAACAAAAAGAACGTGACAGATTTGCTAAATGATGAGTTGTGGCTAGAAGATGATCCACATTTTAAAGATGATTTCAAAGTGATCCACTCTGCTAGAATAGGAATTAATAGAGCTGAAGAATGGAACACAAAACCATTAAGATTTTATATTTCACATCATGAAAGTGTTAGCAAACGTGATAAGGCAGCAGAAAGAAAACTCGAGGAAAGTGTATAAGTAAATAATGTAATATTATTAATTGATTTTCTTATTTGAATAAAATAACTGTTTATTTTTTCATTATTTCTTCAAGGTTAATCTATGGGAATATAAAAAGCATACCGAGTTGTCAAGGTTTTTTATTTTGTTATAAAAATGTACCTCCAAATATTATATGTAAGATATAAATATGAGTTACAACATAATAAACAACAAATAGAAAAGTTCTTAATTCAAACAATTTTGAAGATCTTTTAACATTCCGAAAATTAATATTTTAAAATTAGAGGTAGTTCAATTTATTAATTGTAAAATTGTTTATAATAAATTGAAGTTTTCTTTTATGACTTGTAGATTCATGGAGTCTATTCTGTAGTGGTGATTTCTAAGCTAGAAAGAAATTCTATTTGATAATGTGATTTAAAAGTGCAATTTTTCTAAATGAGATTCGTATAAAACTGTATGGGAATTGTTGTTATCATTAGTAGAGCCTATTAATTACATGTACAATTAGAATTCAGAAAAACTGTCTACTACAAAAATTTTTTCAAAATATTAAATAAGCACAAATATTTTAAATAAAAAATAACGTAATGTAGTCTCCATAATTCTTCAAGTTTAGCAGCTGTTGTAATACAAGAAGAATATTGAAGAAGGTTACTGCTGAAATTAAAAGTTTGTTATTTTCAATATGACCCATGATATTTTAGATTTGTTAATGCAATAATAATATTTTCAAAAATATAGGCAACCAAATCTGTTTTTGACATGGTCAGCTTGTGAACTCGAAATAATTCTTTACATAATACATTTTAATCTAAAAACCAACCTGGATTTGTGATTTTGTGCTACGAAACTGATTTTAAATCAACTCTTACCCATAACACTAATCTACAAAATTGAAACAATTTTTGTCACACAAAAATGAACTTTTTCCGACTTATAGCCACTAGCCAGTACTCCTTTGATTTCACACGTGCACACGTTTGTAGTCACCACAGCAAAGATCCATAAATTGAACTACTAACTGCTATCCAGCATATTCTCCAGATTTAGCCACTTGCGAATATGTTCTGTTTTCAAACCTGAAGAAATGGCTGGGCAATAAGAGCGACAAACCAACACAAGAAATTCTTATAAAAATGTCTGGCAACCCCGGTCACGGCAGCCAACTTTTGGTACGTAACTTCCCCCCATATATGATCAATTATTATTCCATTTACACTTTGGGTATTTAGATTTTGTTCAGTGGCTGCAATTGTTACTACAAATGTCAAAATTGCAAACTTATCGTACATGAACATGGGGTAGAAATGAACGTATGTCACAAATAAAACTGGATGTGCCTAGACCATAGTGGCATAACACCAGCACAGACAAAAATCATGTATTCACCATAGCAATTTGTGAAGAAATTTTTCTGCTTGAAAGATGGTAAAACACAATAAAATTTGAATAAGCTTTTTAATCAAAAACATGTTGCTATGCAAATAATACACGGTTGCTTATATTATTTTTCCATGTCAGTCTCTTGATAGCTTTCACACAGTAATCTTCTTGTTTAGCAAAGGAGCATTGTTAAACAAAAACATATATAAATATATATTATTTTGATTAATCAACTTTTGTAATAATCGATTTAAATAATGTGAAATGTGTCCTCACAATAGGCATGTCAAATTAGTCCAAATGAGGAGAATATTTTAAAATGAGGTAACCAAAACTTGGCTTACCTAATACCTACTATTTTTGTATTAAATTTATGCATTTGAAAAACTGAGATATAATTTTTGTTGTAAAGTTTTTCAAACTCTTGTAATGATTCATTACAAGATTTGAAAAACATACTTTTTGCCAATCTTTAATGACCTCATTTATATACAATATCCCCAGTAACCATTTTAAATTGATCTTATTATTTTGTATGTACACAAACTCCAATCACTTTGAACAACGGTCAAAATAAACTCCACCCACATATCCACCTCTGATAGCCTTCTGGACATTCTGTTCAAATAACCTGCGGTTATTAGTTAGAACTTCTGCTGCTTCTTTATTTAGCGGATCTTCTGGGTTTGGCTCTAAGAACAGGTATTGTAGTCCATAAACAATGCTGTTGATTGTCAAGACAGGTTTCCAGTCTTCTCTCAAGATATTAAGGCAAACATTACCTTGCTGATCAATATTGGGATGATATACTTGAGTTTCACATTTTACTTTTGGTGGTTCATGAGGATAATTTGGACCTACCTTGAAGCTGAACACAAATCTACCAGTTCTATAGAATCCCTGAAAATTTTGATTAAATAAATATAGCTACATAAACTAATTTTTATATTTAAATATCTTAATGGGAAAGGTGATGTATAGATTGTTAATATTTGTCTTGTAATTGGGGTGGTACTTGATCCTTTTTAGTAGCTGAAGTAGGTGTATTATCTGGAAATTAGCATTAAAATAGGAATGGAAAATAAATGACTGTAGGATTTGAGATTTTCATTACGTAAAGTGGGTCTAAATACTCTACCTCATCCGGGCATATCACCAACTTAAAAGTTAATAGGTCATCAGGATCTGGAAATTCTGTTGTACACGTCTTAGGGAGATTTAATTCATTAATATCTGTGAAAAAGAAGACTTAATGGACATTCTAGGAGTGTGATATTATATTTTTTACAAACCTTTTGTTATTCTTAATTGAGCAGCTGAAGCTTTCTTTTGATTCCCTGGCCTTGGTGACGGTTCTCCATCTTTCTTTTGTTGTTTTAATGAAAATAACTTTATCATATTTAATATTACGGTATTTTAATGAATCTAGTGTTTTAAAATAACATGAGAAACGTAAAAATTTATTTATATGTTTATTTTGCTAAATTATTTTCTACTCCTGACAGTACAGAAACTGTCAGAATTAATATGTCACTTGACAGCTTCTTCAAAAAATTTCGAGTTTTTAGTGAATTTTTGGCGAATTTTAGTTAAAACTGGTAGGTATAATATGTGTGGACTAAATAAATGTATTTCAATTGTCATTTCACAATTAATTAATTATTATTATGATTGGGAAATAAGAGAGAAAGAGAACCTACCAACCAGGTAAAAACTAGTCTTCAGCAGTGACATCAACATTTTAGCGACAATACCCAAATTCCTTGTCCTTGTCATTTGCTTAAAATCGGCCCGGACACATAACCTATAAATTCAAGGAAACTCTCTTCTTAAAATGTAGTTATAAATTTGAATAAATATATTAATTAAAAAACTATGTTTTTTAAAATAATACACAAGGGTTGTAAGCAACTGACCATAATAAAAAGAGGACTGACTCAAACATCGATTAAAGGGTTAGAAAATAGTATCAAATATTGATTTCATTAGAACTTTAACTTCTATATTTCAGCAAATGGAAGAGTGTGGTAGGTCTAGAAGTTCATGCTCAAATAAATTCAGCAAGCAAACTATTTTCTGGAGCTTCTACCAAATTTTCATCTCCTGTAAATACAAATGTATCGCTATTTGATTGTTCTATTCCTGGGACATTGCCCGTGCTAAATAAAAGATGTGTTGAAGCTGGTGTTTTAACAGCTTTAAGTTTGAATTGTACAGTAAACCCCGTCTCTCATTTTGATAGAAAACATTATTTTTATGCTGATTTACCTGTAAGTTGTTTTATTATATTATAGAAAATGTGTTGTACATTAAAAATTGTAGAATGGATATCAAATAACACAACAAAGAGCACCTTTAGCAGTAGGAGGACATTTAGAATTTCAAGTATTTACTCCAGGTATACACAAAGTTCCTTATACCACTAAAGTTAAAATAAAACAATTACAACTTGAACAGGACAGTGGAAAAAGTTTACATGATCAACATAGTAGCTTTGTGGATTTAAATAGAGCTGGGGTTTCACTTATGGAATTAGTTTTTGATCCAGATTTGAAAGATGGAGAAGAAGCAGCAGCTCTAGTTAAAGAACTTATTTCTATTTTACAGCGGATACAAACTTGCTCTTGTAAAATGGAAGGTACATGAGGTTACTGAATTGAGGAAATTTGAGTAATTTAATTATTTTAGAGGGAGCATTGAGAGTTGATGCTAATGTTTCTATTCACAAAGAATCGGAACCTTTGGGAATAAGAACTGAAATTAAAAACATAGGGTCTGTGAGAGGTGTGGCTGGAGCAATTGCTTATGAAATACAAAGACAGATAAAGTTGAAGGAATCTGGACAAACGATAGCTAATGAAACAAGGGCATGGGATGCTATTTCAAAAACAACAGTTGCTATGAGAGATAAAGAAGTCCAACAGGTTAACCATAAAAATATTCAATTAATAATGTATATCTTGTAAACTTTGTTGTTTTAGGATTATAGATACATGCCAGAGCCTAATTTACCTCCTCTACACATTGCCATAGGTCCAATAGAACTTGGAAGTGTTAATGCAGATGAATTGAAAAAGTGTATACCTGAACTTCCAGAAGAGACTAGACAAAGATTGAGGAAAGAACATGGTCTGACCTTGGAACAGTCAATTATATTAGTTGTAAGTAAATTTATATAGATTAGTGAAAGGGTGTGTTATAAATTATTGAATTAATAGTTTATCTTTTAGAATGATCATGCATTACTTAATGTTTTTGAAGAAATTACAGCTAAAAATATTAGTGCAAAAATGTCTGCAAACTTTTTAATTAATGATGTTAATACTATGTTAAACAAGAAAAATATGGATTCGAAAGATATGTAAGGTATTGTTAAATTGATAATGAGTCAAAAAGCTTGTAATTTAATCATTTTTAGTAATAACCCTGGTCATATTGGTGAAATATTGGAAATGCTAGAAAGAGAAGATATTAATCGAAACACAGCTAGAGTTTTGGTAGAGAATGTTTTATCTGGAAACAATAAGGATCCAACTCAGGTATATTTGATGGATACATTTTATCCAAAATCACAATATATTCAAAAATACTTGTTTATTATAGATTGTAAAAGAGGAAAGTTTATTGCAAATAAGTAATGAAGAAGAATTGAAAGAAATTTGCCTTAAAGTTATGGAGGAAAACCCAAAAGCTGTTCGGGATTATAAATCGGGGAAAACGAAGGCCTTTAAGGCATTGCTTGGTGCTATAGTTTCAAAAAGTAAAAATAGGGCTAATATGAAGAAAATTACTATTATTTTGAAAGCTCTATTAGAAAAATAAATGAAATTATGTGTGTTTTTATATTAAATTACATAAAAATACCTTTAGCTCTTCCATTCATTTATGTTTCTATAATCTTAATTGCTCTTGGTGGACGAAATAATAAATTCAACTTATTTATAATTTAAATAGGACACGGCAGCCAACTTTTGGACTGTAACTTTCCCCGTTATATGATTAATTATTCCATTTACACTTTGGATATTTAGATTTTGTTCAGTGGCTGCAATTGTTACTACAAATGTCATAATTAATTATCGTAAATGAACTTTTATTTATGATTTCACAGTTGGCTACATAACAGTAGACGGGACCACAATTCTGACGCCTTTTTAAAAAGCGAAGACAGTCACAGCCATTTTATTGTGTTGAATTTGTAATTTGTCATCGTTTATTTTGTTAGAAGTTAGAGGAAGTGGTGAAGTATACAATTTAAAAATAATTGTGCTGTAGATATACTGACCAGGCACATGCACATAATAAATAGAAGATACTTCTAACCTCACTTCATCCTTTGACATTTGAATCCAGTTTGGAGCATGGAAAATAAACAATAAAATAAAATATTCAATTGTACCTAAAATGGCAAATGAAACTATACATAAGATTGTGCATCATATATTCAGCAATTGGACAGGCTTAAGATTAGCTGTTGAACATTGTATGGGAGGGCCCAATAGTAAACAGGTATATAATTTCAAAACTTTCTGTTATTTTGTGTAGAAAATAAACTAATTGCAGCTCGCAATTGAATGCGTTGAGGAAGTGTCCACATTTTGTATTCAAGAAGCTAACTTGGATGTAGAATGCTTGGAAGACTTTTTAGAAGATATTACGGATGAAAAATTCAATACAATTTTTGAAGATGGATCCCCGAAAGGTTAGATTTATTCACATTCAGTCTATAATGCTATAACAACATCCATATTTTTAGAAATAGCAACAATATTGTTAAAATTTGTTGAAGCACTGAAGAGTGGTAATATTCAACAATGTGAAGAGGAATTTCAAAAGTTACCAACTGCAGATACAAATTGGTTACAACAAAGTAGAACACAAAATCCAGTTGTATCTCAGGTGAGAATATTAGCACACAAAATTCTATCTTTCATACTTATCAATTCAATAACACACATCTAAGATTTTATTTATTTTAGGCCGATAGTGACTCATCTAGTGATGACGATGAACCAGAGAAGTCTGGAGAACCAATGGAAGAAGATGGATGGACTGTAGTCCAAACAAGAAGAAAAAAATTGTAATATATTTAAATAAATATTTTTAATTAGACAATTGTCATTTTTGTTACAACCCTTGTTAACCCTCCAGTGATGACGTACGGTCTGTATGACCGACGACAACTAGAAACATGCGTTATTGCGCCGACTCAGAGCGGGCCGCTCTGTGCTCTAAGTTACATGCATCATTTTAAGCCAGTTGTCGCCTGACATCGAAACAAAACAGGAAAACCAAATATTATTGCAAAATTTGCAATAAGTTTCTCTGTCTGGAACATGTCATCATTATCTGCTCACAGTGCTCTGAGCAAAAACTGTTAATTATAATAATTATATTATATTATATAGGTTTCACGTTTCAAGTAGACACAAATGCATTTTGTTTTGTTTTTTTTTTCTGTGAAAATGATATTTTATTTTAGAAGTTGTGTTCATGATATTTTATATTTTTGTTCGTGTATTTCATTAGTGGTTTTTAAAATAAATACTTTGTTTACACCTACGTCGTTTGTTTTTTATTAAAACAAAAAAATTGATAAAAAAATATATTTTGATAACCATATAGACCCCATATGTGTATCGGTCTGGTGGACCGACGTCACCAGTAATGGTGAAATTTTTCACGTCACTTGCCGAGGGTTAAGATTACCATATTGAGGTATGCTAAACATAAATAATCATAGAAATATTTCAACAATTTATTTTTTTAAATCAACAGAATTCCAAAATTACTTCAACTAAAATCTTCAGGAGTGATTGTTAAGTTTATATTTTTACCGCTTCTATTAATTGATAACTTGAATTCTCTCGTTTTACTTTCTGCTAGAATCCCATAAACATCATTCGAATGTTGAATCTGCTTCCCATCAATATGAGTTACTATATCACCGGGTTGTAGGCCTCCACTAAAAAATTAACAAAGACGTAAGAAAAACAAGGCATTCAAAAATAACCTTCTCTTAGCTTACGCATGAGCTGGTGATCCATAAATAACTTTCCACACCAAAACACCTCTCTCTATATCCCTGGGAATTTGATGATTTCTTTGTTGTAGTTCGTGTATAATTTGCGGAGTTAATGTTAACATTGTAATTCCCATATACAACCTCTTCGGCTTATCAGGCTGAGGACCTTTTGCTGATTTGAGAAATGCCTTGACGTAATCAATTGGTATTGCAAATGAAATACCTGCAGTTACCTTCATACTATTCACTCCAATTGCTTCACCATCTAAATTAACTAAAGGGCCTCCAGAGTTACCAAAAGTGATTGCAGCATCTGTTTGAATATAATGCATGTCCTTACCATGTAAACCTGGAAAAATTTTAGTACAAACTTGGGAACACTGAAAACCCTTTTAATTTATTTATTTACGGGCGAACCCATTTCATAAAAGGTGATTATAAATCTTAAAAATACAAAAGATTTATACATATAAAGTACAGAACATACAAAAGATACAATTCACTATAAATAAAAATTTGTAAAATATAAGAAATACAGAAAACACCTAACCAAATATCATTAATACAATTAGTTATCTAAGTATACTTGACAGTGTTCGTTTAAAACTGATAAAGCCCGTGGAGAAATCAAGTTCAGGATACTGATTAGCACCTCTCAGTGTTCATGGTATATATGAAAATTGTGCATAATTTTATAATTTATTATTCTTACCCAATTCAGCCGATCCTCTTTGAGTTGAACTCACTACTCCACTTGTGACAGTATTGCTTAGAGCTAAAGGACTACCAATTGCTACAACAAACTCTCCTGGCTTCAAATCTGATGAGCTTCCTAATTTCATAACTGGTAGTTTTTTTGCAGGTATTCTTACTGTTGCTAGATCACTTACTATATCAATATCTTCTACCTGGCCATGATAAATTGATCCATCAATTAGTTTTACCTCTACTTTTGCATTTGGCTTGTTTGTTACTACATGGGCATTAGTTAATATAAGACCGTTTTCCTCAATTATAAAACCTAGGATAGTATGGTTGTATACTACTTATATGTAACAGTGCTTTTCAAGTCACCCACTTACCTGAGCCATTTGAAATTGTTGTTGGTCGTCCTGTGAAAAAATCTACTCTCCTAGAATCCTTTATTTCAATATAAACTACAGCAGGTGCGGAAGTTTCCACAACATCAGCTATAAAATTAAATTGTCTACGCCTCCCTGCTAGAGGAGTAGATCCATATGCTGTAGCGGCATTTACAGATGGAACAAAAGTAATACATTTACTTGTTTTGTATAAAAGATAACTTGTACCTAATATTAGAAACAGTTTAACATGTTTACCGTTTCTCGTAGCCGCTTGGTTAACTAGACTATCAAAAATTTTAACTTGACCCGTTCTAGCAGCATTATGTAAATTAAAAAAGCTATTTACTAAGAATTTATTTTTGAACAGTTTACTTAAATAGGACATTGAAAAAGTTCATTTCTTTTCCTTCAGTGCTTCTCTTCTTCTTTTTTTTTCCAGTTCGGCCTGGTCAGCATCTATGCTGGTCTTGTAATTTGGCTACTTTCGGGTATGGACATTAGAGTGAATCACATAGACCTAAGGCCCTAAGGCGTCCGGTGAATATCAAATAATCAAATACTGTCATTTTTTGGAAGTATTTGCTGATATTCACAAAAGTTCTCTGAACGGTCTGGTTAGTAACTTATCTATGGATTGCTCTTCGATCACGTGACACTCCGTACTCTTTCTGCTTCAATGGCTTTTTGTGGGAATTACCATGGAATTACCACCAACGGCACCAACTGACAAGTTGACACTAATGACAGTCGCCCTGAGGATAAGCAATTATTTGGATATATTGCAGTTTAGTTGTTTTGTTACTGATTTAATGATCCTTTTTATTATAAAAGTCAGATGTAGTTTTTAAAAAACCTAAGCTATTAAAACAATGTCCAAGAGTGTGAATTTGAAGCATTGAAATTGGGACAGGTTCTTTATTTAAAAAAAATAGCATAGCAACATGAAAACACCTGGAAACACTTAAACACCAGCAAATAATAATCTTAATTTATTTTATCTAAAGTAGTGAAATGAATAAATTTACCACCAGCAAACAATATCTTCAAGTTTCAATTCAATCTCAAGTACCTAGTGAGTCAATTTCGATCTATCATGCATATCTTATCACCTTACATTGTTCTAAAATTTTTAGTATAAAAAGCGATGTACAAGTCTTCACATTCATTCGATATCCATACGTAATAATCAAAATGAAATCCCTTTCATTGATTGCCGTTGTTTTGATCTTCGGATCTTCTTTTTCGCTGGGCTTTGCCGACCAGACCAATGTCAATAATTGTAAGTATATTTTGTTTATCTAATATAGTATGAATATTGTCAGTTAATTTGGGAATTTTTTAGGTAAAAATGGTGGGCAATTACCAGAAGTGACCATAGTTGTAAACGACCAATTATGTGAACAGCCACCATGCGCTGTAATACCTGGAACAGATGCAATCATGACACTCAACTTCACTTCACGTAAGAAAAATATATTTATAAATATAAATTCATTATTTGAAACAAATATATTGTAAATACCTACATATTTAGATCGTCTTCATTGCGCGTGCGTGCTATTACCTAAGTCAAAAGTTTTATTTTAGCTGGCTATGTTCCGTCTATCACTCCACAGTTCTTAGCTACATACGCCGGAGCCGAAATTAATTATCCAACTGGTCAGAAAGATGCTTGTGATGGTATACAGAACACTTTGTGTCCTCTAGGTGAAGGTGAATTTGTTTCTTACGTTTATTCCTTGAAACTAGAGAGGTGGTTTCCAGCGGTAAGCATTTGAGCTTTCTGTTTAAAATGAAACTATATTTTTTGTGTCTCCTAAATCACAGAGTACCTACACCATCTAACGTGTACTCTGTGGTCTAAATAGACCATTTGAGAATACATGACTTTGACAGGTCGGCCATATTGTGCTTGAGGGCAACCGAATCGATTAGTTGGAGTTAAACCTTGTGTGTTTCGAGTTTAATGAACAAAAATTGACTCACATAACGCTCAAACCAGCCGGAAATCGAAAAAAATATACCTTACCTCTTCAAAATACATTCTACAAGTCTAACTCATCCGTTGTTTACCGGTAAACAATGAAAACTAAATAAAATGTGTACCCTCCAGCACAATATGGCCGACCTGTCGGTGACATTGTTCTTGAATGTTCCATTATATTTTTTAAATTGTAATTTATTTGTAAATTTTTTTAGGTTTCAGTCAACCTAGAAGTTTCATTAATAAACGACGATGATAAACAAGTTATCACGTGTTTTTCACTAGATATCCAGGTGAAATCTACATAGATTGTCGACATAGTATCTTTGAATTTTTTAGATAATGTACCTTTTCGATATATTTTTATTATACTTGTACCTTTTATACATTGAAATATATACCTATATCTTCTAAATATATTATTTTTATAACCGCTACGTTTTTACAGTAACTAATTAGTCTTTAGTGGACATTTTGTGTGAAATAAACTATAGCGTAGCTCGAAAAGGAGTAGTTGGGGTACCTAATTAATTTTGTGCCACGTAAAGTATAAAAAAAGATTAATTAATGTATATGATACAAAATAAATGAAATACAAATATAATGATAAGATAAGTGACACGGATTATTGAAATATAATTAACTACATAGGAAGAAGCGTATAACGAAACATAGTATTAAACTGAAGTAGAGTTATCAAGATTGAAAATAAACCAATATATTAGTTTATTGGAACTTTACTTCTTTACGTCAGGTTATGTTTGAGCGACCGGGGGTCGCGACGCAAAAGATCTGACCTTTACGTTACGTTACGTTTCGTTATGTTACGTTGCTTCGTTATGTGCCTTGCTTGCGTGCGTGTGCTCTCTCCTGAGTCTCTCTCTCGTTTACGAAGCAGTGATTCATATGCTTCGGCCGGGAATCGAACCCGGGCCGCCCAGGTGGATGGCGAGCATTCTACCACTGAACCAGCAATGCTATACTTATTTAAAATTCTATGCAAAGCTGGTATTCGCAGTGCTGGTGATCTACTTGAATTTGTTCGGATAAATTTTTAATATTATTTCCATACTTTTTTTTGTGCGATTGATCTTTTTTGTTTATTTACAGCATCGGTTGTCAGGACGGTAGGTTGTGTTTACTGGTTTCTAAGTTTAACACGTCGGTAAGTGATTTACTTACCGTTCAGACGTCGAAAAGTAATAAATATCATAAAAACAATTTCACCAAAATGCAAAATATATTTTAAACTGATCGAGAAGTCTAATGTCACTTTTGACATTTCGTTCATTTCGAAGAAATTTAAATTATTTTATTCGGAATTTATTTCAATATAATCGCGCAAAAAAAATTAAAAATTAAAATTAAATTAACAATAAAAAAAACTTCTTCACTTCAATGTTTAGATTATTCTATAATAATTTATGAAATAACCGTTTTGCATTAGAAATTAGGTTTTATTAGGTACTCTCTCGTATGTAAAAATAAACTATATGAAACACTAATTCAATCAAGCCTATAAAATCAGACATGCTGTAGAGGTATATACAGAGAAAATTATATGTTCATTGTACATGGCGATCGGTCTCTTAATGTCGCCAGTGTAAATTTTAGTTTAGTTTGAAGATTAGTGTCTTTGTTCTAATTTGAATGAAAAAATTTTGACCTAAGAAACAAACTAACAATATAGAAATTCTCCTGCTGCAATTATTAGTTCAGGGCGTACCCAGACATGCGTATCTTATCGATGTAAACTGAGTAGTAGCCACTCCTTTTACATAGAAAAGGTATGCACCAGGTAATATAAATAAAAGAAACTCACCATAACAATATTTAAAGGAGGTTCTATACAGATGTTCAATATAGATATAAATAAATAATTTCGATTTTAGTGGTGAAAGAAGAAAACTACCAAATATTCTTTATTTTTAACTTGACATAATTATTTGTCTTCTGTATATTGTAATTTGTGTTATTATACCCTATTTTGTGTGAAGAGCAAAGAAGATTGAAAGAAAAATTATCATACTATCGCCACATTTAAAATTGACACCTCTAATAACTTGAAAACATAAAAATTCTTGGAATAATCAACCGATGTTTCTAAGATATCAATAACTATCTGGTTTCAGTACAACTGATAAAATCTTAATAACGCTGTGATCTTAATAACGAGAAAATACAGAGATTAAACGAATTTTATAAATATTCCTTATACCCATCCTTACTATAATTCAATTAAAAAAGCCAGAAACGGCCTTATAGAATAAATAGAGAATTTGATTAGGGTTTAAGGAAATTCCTACATAAAAGCATCCTAAAATATTGAAATAATAATAAAAAATATTAAACTGGTGATGCAAATGTCAGCTTGCTGTCAAATTATACCGTTCGTTTTATGGTGTGGGTAGAGAAAGCAGGATGAATCGAAGATGTACACAATCGAATTGAAGCACCAAGGAAGAATAGTGAGAAAAACAAAGTGGAACAAAATAAAGAGATAAGACAAATAACAAAATAAGAACCTATAATAACGAAAATGTAGAGAATACAATTAAATTGGTATGGTCATATATTCAGAATGAAAACAGAATAATGGAAGCGGGAAGTACCATCTACAGAAGAGGCAAGAAATCGAGAAGAAACTGAATAGGTCAAATGGAAAGATTAGCAAGAGACAGGAAAGAGTGGAAGCATTGGGTAAAAGAGGAAGAGGGGTCCCCGTCCGACACCTAAAAGGGTAGAAGGAGAAAAAAAAGAAGAAGAAGCTATTGCTTGTATCGTTCGCCTGGGAGATGCCACAAGACGGTATGATGAAAAAAGTATAACTTTTCAAAGAAATTCATTACGGAATTAAGCAACAAGAAGGAATGGGACCCAAATACCATTACCAGACTTGGAAGGAATGCCATTCAATGGTACACAGACGACTCAAAAGCAAGTCAAAGTCAAAGTCAAAGTAAAACTGCGCTAAGAGTTTCAACAGTGATCCTAACGGGACATTGTCGCCTGAATGGGCACCTGAAAACGCTCAAAATAGTGGATGAAGAAGAATGCAGATTTTGTGGAATGGAAGAAGAAACCTCCATCCACATACTTTCCAACTGCACAGCACTTCACAATCCTAGAGCACAGTACCTGGGAGATTGCTGGATAGAAGAGGAACATTTATCTAAGGCGAAGCCTGCAGACATCCTAAAATTCCCTCCGGGAAATAGAGCTAAAGGAACTACTAGTTTCTGAGACTCTCCTCAAAAACTGAGTAGAAGTAAAAGGGGGCAAAATAGATCTTTTAGGTCTCAGTGAATGTCACCCCAAAATACATACATACATATATCGTTCGCGCAAGTTCTGGTTTTCTTTCGCAATCCAACTAATTCCTGGGTATGGTGAAAAACTGCCTCCTGGAAGGGGTGATAAAGTTGATGTGTCTATCTCTAATTTTATTGTGCGCACTACACAGTACTCAATTAGGCAATCCAGTGACCTGTCAAATAAAATTCAATATGGCGACTCAGGGCAAACAAATGTGATTTAATACATTGTAGATTGTAGACCGTGGATTTTGGTATACATAAGTGTTTATTTTGGAGAAAGGTGATTTTATTTTGCTTTGGTGTCTCTATACTAATAATATACAATAAAAAGTTCAGTTTTATAAAACTTTTAAGCTGGGTATATCAATTTAAAGCCAACTTTTAGTTGTGTACCTATATAAGAACATTATTTTTTTGTTAGTGGTTTAAGACTATCAAGAATTATTATTTAATATTTACGGGTAAGTACACACTGACTAAAACATATAAAATATTATAATGAAAGTGAAACTTTTATGAAATTGCTGGCATTAAAATTTCACTTGCTTGAATTGGAAGATATCACCTGCAGTATTTAACTTTTATGCTTACGAATTTCAGGAGTGAAACACCTACTTCAAAATGCCAACAACTTGTATTGTTGTCGGTTGTGGGAGCCGTTCAAACCGAGACCAAGTAAGCTTTTTTAAGGTCCAAGCTGTTTTAAAGAACACATTTTTGGTGCACAAGAATGAATTAAGTAAGAAGCGTAGAGAAATGTGGTTAGCAGCAATCAATAGAGATGATTTAACAGAATCAAATATCAGGCTGTATGTAGCAGGCATTTTGTTTTGTTCAATAACAATATTTATAAAAACTAAGAAAAGTTATAGGTATATTCTAAATAAAAAAATTCGACTAAAAAGTCTTGAGCACTGTTTATGACTGAATAGACAATACAAAACTAACCTATTTCTCTAAATTGTTTGCCCTGCACGGCCATATTAGGTCACGTGATCTGGATTGCCTAATACGATTCCAGAAATGTTCCTAAATGCCACTTGGTACAAAACTATAGATTTCGCTTCTATGTTTAGGTTATTCTGTGGTGTTGAAATGGAATTCAGTTTTAATAAAAAAAAACCACCCTAGACCGACCCTGAAAACAATCATATGCAGCTATAGTTTTAATGACCTCTTTTATTTTTGTGCTAGTGAAGCAGAAAGCAACATAACGATAAATATACTATCATTAAGTTTTCATTTTAATGGTTGTTGTCATATTCACACACCACCACAATAAAGTTCGTTGTATCAGATGGTCGCTAACAAATAATTAAGAGAGCAAAAGCAAGATCGTAGAAATGAGAGTGGGACTGTGTGTGTCAGGTAGGGCAGATGATACATAATCCAAACCGAAATATTTTATTTGTCTCTGAAGGTATAATATTATATTAAAAAATAAGTTATGATGACTTCTTGGAGATCGTATCGGAGACGACATTCTTCTAAGTTGAAGTACGAGATTATTTAAATAGTCTTAAATAGGTTGAAACGTTGTAGGTTTCTTGTTTGTTTAAGTTTAAACATAAACATCATGAAGTCAGCGTTTTCTTTTTCATACTCTATCCAGGTGAAGTTTTATTGACACAATAATAATGGGATTCTAGCTTCGGCAAATCATAAAAAAATTAATGAAAACGATTCAGCCATGGTTTTACAGTCTCATTTCTTGCCATTTTCCTATGCGATGATCCAGGATTTTTCGACAAGTATCAACACACAAATAGAAAGCAGTTCTGACAGCAAGCACAGCGCCATTACAAGTGGCGGTTACAAGGTTTACACTTTTAAAATGTCAGACGAGGACTTACGGTAATTTATCTTTAGCTTAATTAAAGCACCAATTTATATTAATTTGGGAATTTATGTCGATATGGAGCTCATTTTTCTATGTTTTATAACTAGGTTTTCTAACTAAGCCGAGAGTAAAGTGATAATAAAATATTTATCAAATGCTAACAGCTACCAGAAAATGAAATAAGAACCAACCATGAATGTGAGGAGTGATAGACACCTTGACAGTTGAAAGAGCAGAAACAATTATTTAAAAATGAAGCCTGATCTTGATGGAAACATTAATAAAACGAAACATCGACACTGAACAGCAAATCAGATGTAAATTTGTGTTGTTTTGAATTCTATTATGAAGGATTACAATGCCTCGCATACCAATATTATTTACATCATCATAAAAGTCGTCAAAATGAATAGATACGGATTCAAAGAAAGTTGGAAGGATGGAAAAAAAGGTGAATTTCTAAAGTAAATCTTCTTGATGAGTTACGATCATCGTAAATATATCGTATAGACCATTTATACATTATTTCATACCGGACAAAATTGATTGCTTATAAACTAAATAATGTGGAATTTTTGAATACAAATATATTTATTGTCTATTAGCATAAATTAGTGCATCTTCATCGGATTGATTCTGGAATATTATTTGATTAGTTTATTAATAAAAATCGAAAAAGCCGATTAATTTGATTGATTACATCTTTTATTATCTATTTTTTAATTAGCGACGATTTCACCATTTCTGTTGGAAATATTTTACGAGGCAATAAATGCCATTTATCGTGAAGGTATACGTGTGTGTAAATTTTGGCGCTTTCACTATAACACGGAAAATATACACCTTGAGGTGGTCACTGTAATTACCTATTGTACGATCAGGAAGATTCATATAATGAGGCAATAAATCTTTAATCTATTATATATACATCACCACCGGCAATTCTTTGAACAATGTGGAACTAGCGCGATATATGCCTGTTCTTATTTATATCTATTTAAATAGAACGTCGAATTGATAATATTGTGGTTACGTTACACTTAGAGCTGGGATTTACATTAAATAACTCTACAACAGTTCAAGATGAATTACAAAAATATATTAACTATATGAATATAAAATAAAATACAGGTTTAAAAAATATATTATTATTTGCACCCCTAAAGTTATAGTATACCTACGCCACAGTGTTTCTACATTTAGATGATTCACTTTCAATTGCAGACACTTAGGCAAAATTCATACGTAATGCAAGTGACTTTGGTTGCCTAGTTTCGACAAACAATGACAAAAAGATTTCTTCTTTCCCCTTACATGTATTATTTGCTGTCGATGTTGTAAATACATGGATAACTAATTTTTTAAATATTTTCTTACCAATTCTCAAATAGTTTATTAGAGCCATGAATAAAAGTTATCCAAAAAAATGTTTTGAATAATTAGGCAACTTTAATCTCAATGTAAAATAGTTCTTACCTTATATAAATAGACACTAATAATACCGATCTAAACTCATTATTTTTAATGAATAACAACTATTTAGAAAATTAGAACTTGGCTATTAGGTAGGTACATATATTTTTCTCACAATAATTAACATACGTATTATTAAATTACCGAAGATTCTTGACATCCTAACCCAATCTTTATTAGAGATCGGTATGTTGAATATGTAAAACTACTGTGTAGTGACTTTTAGTATTATTATTAGATCGGATTTTAAGACGAAAGAAATGCCAAGCAATTAAAAGGTAGGTATAATATCAAGAAAAACAAGTCGAGTAGAGTGGAGAATTTGATGAAATTATAGTTTGACAAATTCACCTGAACACTCTTTCACACACACTACTAACACTCACAGCGTCTATTATTTTTGAAACAAAGCGTAAGCCTACTGAAAAAATACTTAAACCTTAAGAAAAAAGCTTAAACCTGAAGAAAAAATGCTCAAACCTTAGGAAAACTGCTTAAACCTAAAGAAAAAATGCTCAAACCTACCCAAAAATGGCTTAGGTCTACCCAAAAAAACTTAAACCTACCGCTCTAGTAAAAAATCTGGAACTGTATTAAAAAAGCCTAGCGCCCTAACGTGAAAAATGCTTAAATCTACCCATAAAATGCTTGAATCATCAAAAAATTGCTTCAACCCACCCAAAAAATGCTTGAGCCTACAATGCTTAAACCTACCGTGAGATTATTTATGATTCTAATATATTTGAGATCAAGCTAGAAGAAAAACCGATGTACGCCCATGCCGGGGCTTTAAAAGCCGTATACTTAGTACTGGTGCAAAAGTACCTCGATCCTCGAAAGCATCTAACGTTGGAGATCACAAGATCAAATGTGTGGTAATGTACACTCTCCGACAAAATCCTTTTAATTGCCATTCTGCTATTCATTAAAAACATTGCTTTAAAATAATATTTAGATATCTGATACAAGTTTCTTGGGTACATGAATAGGCCGTGGGTGTGTCGGAGTCATCGCTATACCCATGGAATTGGATGTTGGATACGCTGTACCACATATCAGGGGTCATGACCCGAAAATCTCTAATGAATGAGAAGGAGTCTGAAGGAATATAATATTTCGAGATTTATGGGTAGACCAGAATTTCAAAAATTTATTTGAATTAGACGATAAATGACATATCCGGACACTATACCTACGTGAGAATGAGAATTCGATAATTTTTTGGTTAATACATGATAATATAAATGTTAACATAGCCAAAAATTACTTGTCTCAATAGTCTTATAAACGTGAGCGTGAATTCTCGAATATTCGAGGGTGATCCAGCAAGATCAGTCCGATTTCCAGTGAGTTTCGTACAAATTTCGTATTTGAGGGTAAAAATGACGCGTACAAGTTAGTTTTGTAATCGTTTTATGATTTACTAGCTGATTTTTAATGCCAAAGCTATGGTTGAGAGTTGTTATAGTTTCCACATTTTAATGTATTTATAACAACGTTAAATGTATTCAAAGTAATACCACCTTATACTGAGAAATTAATCTTGTATGTGTTCCCCTATTTGTTCCACTACCCTCATGCGTATCGAGTATAAAGAGTTGCTTAATTGTATGTAGATGCATAAGGTAGCAGACAGCTTGGTGCCAAAAAAGAAGAAATGTTTTATGCTTCATTTCGCTACCGGTAGGTACTCATTACTCATTAGGTACGGTTTTTCGGTATATTTTTGTTAAATTGTCGTATAGTGAGTGAAAAATGTAAGTATGATTGATGTTATTTATTTTCTATTACTTTTATGTTATATTTAATTACCAATTTCCAGTGTTTTTGCCCTATCGTTTTGGTATACCTATCTGTAAAGTAGTTACGTAAGCTGAGGGTTTTGTATTCATTAATAATGCTTAATTTAAGTTCCAATATCATTCCAAATTCCAAATAATGTATTCTATATATTCAGACATTAACTATTTGAAATAGTTTCAGTTTAAAATAATCTAATCTTGTAAAAAATTCCATACAAACAAATGTGTTGAGTTATCGCTGGAAGGTTTTTGTTTGAAAAAAGCTTTTTTTTCATACTGGTTCAATCCGGTTAAGGATTGACAGCGTTATTAATTTACACCAGTGGCGTTTCCTTTATGAATTATAATATTGACATTAGATATTAATATTAATTAATAATTATTTCAATGTTCAATTGATTTGCTTTCTTGGGTTTAGTGAATTATTTGAATAATATTATACTTTTTCGATTTGGACAGAAGAAGATGTCAATGTTGATCATACAAATTTCGGTCAAATTGATATCGACTATGAATTTTTTTCTATAAAACAATATTGAATTTATCATTTTTTTACAGATTTAATCGCTTGTCTCGGTCCTTAAAACGCGGTTTGCCAAAAGGTAGGTGGTTGTTGTAACGAATAACAAAAATAGAATTTAAAAAGAGATTTAAACCAGTTTTTAAAATTTTCTAGTTAATTTTTTGATCTAATAATTATATTTTCTATTGCTGTTATTCAAAAAGTATGCCTGAAATGTTTTTGCTATTCATAATTTTTCGTATGATATTTTTATAAAGAGATGAAATACTGGAAACACCCCAGCAAGAGGATATTTTTATGTGGATTTTGTTTGTGTTTCTTTTCCAGGTAAAGTGTTTTCCAGCGCAGCATCATTTTGTGAGCAACTCGGTTAATATTTAGTAGTAAAGTAGTGAAGACAATTTAATATTTTTGAATTTCAATAGAGTTATCAAAACAAAACAAAAATAGACAATTCTAATCTTAACTTTATGTAGGTATAACTTGAAAATTTTTTTTAAATTCATTTTAATCATCTAGATATTATTTTGAATATTAGTAAGAAACTGAGTTAACATATTTTAAATTAAAATCATTTTGTTTGAGATAGCAAAACAGTCTCACAGAAATTTTTAGGTAAATGGAATGTTGCAGGCAGCTCAAAAGTGAAAATTTGGGCATAGAAATGGACAGTACAGAATTAAGGGTGTTTCCAATTTAAACAATTTTTTAACTGTTACATTATTACTTTACTTTTTTAACTGAAATTTTCTTTGTGGTTACACATATTTTCAAATTTATGTGTGTGTTTGAAATAGAATATATCTGATCACATATTTTTCCTTTGGGTACAATAAGGACTTGAAGTTTTTGAAAATCACTATAAATTTATTTTAATATTTTTAATATCTCTTAACTTGCTTAGAAAGTTTAATATTTAACTAAAGACACTTTTTGAGCCCAAATTACTTGGACTACTCCCTAATTTTTGTGGTACTTTGGTTATAAAGTTTTTTTTTCTAAAATTAGACTGTAAATAATTATTAATTTTTTTGATAATGGAATTCCCTTTCTTTTCAATTAATTATTGGGGTTGTACATTTCACTTTCGATTCTATTTTTAAATGCCTAATTACAACTATTCTAAACTATAAGATATTTTTGATTCTCATACTTTTCCCAATTAGAATTTTGCTTAAAAGAGTGTTTGGGTAATATGGTAAGATTTTCTGGGGCTACATGGACTTTTGGGTGACACTCATCTACCCTATACTGACCGAATTGTATGTATTTAATTTAGTAAATTACAACATGAGATGTGTATTTTTATACAGTACTCTAAAATGTAATCTATTTTAATTGAGACAAGCAACCGGTTTTTATAGATAGTTGGATTACTCTATAAAAAACAAGGTAAACACAGGTACTGGCTCAAAATTGCTCTACTTAGAAGCTGTATCATAGGGAAATGTATGTGATGTATACTTGTAAGGTCTGTGGTAAATGTGGTGGCAACCGCCGGTCGGTATATGGAAATGGTTCGATTATTTCGGTTTAGTGCTTTTAAAAAGTGCTGGATAATGGGAAGAATGGTGCAGTTCAAATGGTATTGGGATGAAGCCTACGCCATGAAGTTCAAATGTAAGTGTTTTAGATTTAATTTACTTTTTAAATATTTCCTTGTTCCTTTTTTGGGTTGTATGAAATTTAGATATAAAGGGAACATTTGAGATTAAAATTGAACATCACTCTGTATTTTTGAAAGAATAATTTAATTATTAACAACTGATGAAGAAAAAATTTGTTTTAAAATATGTGGTAATATTGTGACATATTAATGATCGCCCTGCTGGTAATTTTTGAGTTAACCTAAAAAAGTAAAACGAGTTTTTTGAAAAATTATTAAATTCGATTTGAAAAAATAGCTCACCTTTCTGCTTGATCTCCTAAACTAGCTATGTATGTATGTTTTGTGGTGCAATGTAAACGTGTGTGCATCACAGATAATCTACTTGGTGTGCATTCTAAAGTCGTCGGTTCAAATTCTATCAATCTCATAGTTCCAGTATTTTTCTTCTTTTTTATTATTTTATTAATATATCATAACTGATGATTATCAAAATTTTGCACAATCTTATAAGAAAAACGTAGGTAATAAAAAGTATTTTATTAAAGTCAGTTAGTTTTACGACTTTTTTCTATCTATACTATAAATTGTTAATTAAATGCCAATTTTTTTTCCTGTTGCAATTGCACTATACAGGGTGTTTTAAATTGGAATGCAATGGTTTTTTTCGAACTGTTGGGAATACCTTATTACGAATTTTTAGCATTTTACATGTTACAAACTTTCCGACATATACAGGGTGGAGCACTATGAACGAACTATTCTCTGGCGTCTTAACGGCGAATAAAATTAGAAAATATAGGACGTAGAATTGAGTGGATTACTTAGGACTATAATTTAAAAATATTTTGGAATATACAGGGTGCTCCAAAAAAGCGTGCCGTATCAAAGTTAGGTTCCTTTAAATGGAACACCCTGTATTTTATCACATTTTTGAATTGTACTATTGGAAATAATGTAAGTTCATTAACATTTCCCTATACCTATCTAGTTCAGT